>RJWJ010026367.1:0-23081 GCA_004363605.1 Indri indri | reverse complement strand
TCACATTTCTCTCACATTTAGCAACTTCGGTTGCCTCTTCCACATACAGCTTCAAGGACAAAGTCCAAACAGAGCCCTTCACAATTTGTTTCCACAGCTCTTTATTGCATCCTTGCCTCTGCTATACAGTCCAGCCCCACAAGACCAGAGGGTGGTGGAACTGCATCAGACCATGCAGAATTCAACTTTGCATAAGGGAATATTCCCTCTTAAGAAAGGAGAACAGGTATTTCAGCTTACAAACTACAGTGTTTAAAATTAACTTGGCCCCAACACATTGAAAAAGGTGATCCTTGCCAAAAGTTTGAGAGTAAAACGTTGGGATTCACATTGTTTCAAAATTTGCCCATAAAATGAGGTTTTGTTAATTTTTGTTATTACACTCCCTTACATTTGCAAGAGTCAAAGTCACATTAGTGCAATCTGTCTCCTCTCTCTATGTGCCATGTATTGAAAACACCCTCTCATACTTTTTTATATGTGATATAATCTCTTTCTGGATTTTCATGCCACTTTATCTGCTCTTTTTTTTTTTTTTTTTTTTTTTTGAGACAGAGTCTTGCTCTGTTGCCGGGGCTAGAGTGCTGTGGCATCAGCCTCGCTCACAGCAACCTCACACTCCTGGGCTCAAGTGATCCTTCTGCCTCAGCCTCCCGAGTAGCTGGGACAACAGGCATGCGCCACCATGCCCGGCTAATTTTTTCTATATATTTTTAGTTGTCCAGCTAATTTCTTTCTATTTTTAGTAGATATGGGGTCTCACTCTTACTCAGGCTGGTCTCAAACTCCTGAGCTCAAACGATCCATCCACCTCAGCCTCCCAGAGTGCTGGGATTACAGGCGTGAGCCACCGCGCTGGCCTTATCTGCTCTTAATTTTAGTTCACTTGTCATATTTTCTGTGAAGCTTAAGTGGAAGCTGCTTCTCTGTGTGCCTGTCCCTCATTCTTTGTGCTACAACTGTAGCATGTCACACGCTATCTGGAGTTTGAAGACCTATGTTGACCCACTAGCTTGTGAGTTCCTAACAGACAAGGATAATGTCTTCATTACCTGCATATCACGGTTCTTAACAGAATACTAGGGGCAGAGTAGATGCTTCACGAGTGTTAGTGCAATTGCTGAAAGACTAGTTTTAATCAAATCAGCTACTATAGAAGCATAAACTAATATATTATTCCCTAAGAGAACTAGAACTGCTCCTTTCTGTATGGCATTTGGGAATTGAACAGAAGAGGTTTGTAATCAGAGACAAAATAAAAACTAATTAAAGCACACTCGCATTTCTCTAACTATTTTTTAATTTTAAACAGATTAATCTTAATGAAAGCCATTCATTTATTTTCTCACCATGACAGCAAACAGCTAGATGGCAAGAGGTATCAAGGGTCATTTGCTAGAGCCTAGGATTAAATCAGAAATAGTGCATGGATTTCAAATTTCCTCCTGTTTGGTTTATCAATAGTGGCTGTTGACCATGTTGACAAAGATTTCAAGACTATACCCGTGTTCAGGGGAAGTGTGCCATGATTGATTAGTGATGTCTGCCTTGGGCATGGATGAAAGAATGTTTATCTACCTGCCAAATATTGATGATCCCTGTATTGGTCCTAGGAGATTTTGCTTTGTGTTCAGATTCTGGGGAGCTATCTCTTAACAGGTGGAAGATCAAAAGATCTTGGAATATATTCCAAGCTCCTCAAGAAATACCCCTGGGGAACATCCCATCTGCCTGTTTTATATCTCTGGTGCCAAGGCCATGGACTTTGTCCTGGCTTTTGAAGGTCTCTAGTGCAAACTTTGGGGTTTATCCTTCATTTGGACCTTCTGATCCTTGACTTTGTCTTTGACCTGGATAGTGTCTTTCTGATCTCCTGGTTCCTTGATCTGTGGACCCTCCCATTTGCTTGGGATGGGAATTAATTTATTCCCAAAGGCTCCGAAGTTAGAAATCAAGAAAATATTTATAGGATTTTCTCTATAGGTGGGAAGAAAGTATTTAGGCAGTTTTAAAAAGCATGCTTGGCTTCCACTGGCATTTTTCCAGCAGGCTAGGATTAGCCCTGTTCAACCAGTGGGGAAGGGGAGGCAGACATACAATGACTTTTTAGACAAATTCCTCAGGGGATGATCATGGACACATTTTGAAGAATGACTGAGTTAAGTACTCTGAGCTGGTTCAGAGATTTGCCTACAGTTGCCCCAGTTCTGTCATTCAGTAGAATAATGCTCCAGTGGAAATCAAAGCATCCTCTTGTTTAGATTTTGTAATGCACCCTGCTTCTGCTCTGATATGTGCAGAACAGTGGCCTGTGGGTGCCATTTTAGAAGACACACTCCCTTCTCCAAGGAACTACTCTCTGCCAGCAAATTTCTCTGACCCTCAATCACCTCAACCTTTTTCTTTTCCCTTTTCTTATCACCCTCCTTCCAAAAAACACACATGCACACAAAGGAAGACCTCTGAGAACCTCTGATCCCATTCCTTTTGTACCACGGTCTGTTTTCCCCTTACAGAGTCACACTGTACAAAGCTTATTTCCCTGCCCTTGTGCAAGGACACCTTGGCTTTCCTAGCAAGTGCTTCAGACAACTGCTAAAATGCTCTGGATGAACATATCATCTACAGGATTTCTCAGATTTGGGCAGGGTAGCCTGTATCCTCCCTACCTGAAGGATGCTTCTTTCTCTGTAGGCACAACTCCTTGTATAGACATACTCACAAGCCAAGCCTTTACTTTTCATAGAAAACAATCTGGTCTTCACCAGACAGTGTCAGGATATAATAAAGGGATGTTATCACACCACACTAGGCCAGCCAGCTTCTACTGTGCTATTGCTTTACCGGCTGCAGTGTGTTCTCACATCATTACAGTCACCTAAATATAATTCCTGAAACCTGGAATCATTTTCTTGTGGCTAAAGTTTACTGCTTCTCTCCCTGGCCTTGTTGCAAGATCCTCATTCTAGAAGTCACAGGGTTAGCAATGATAGAACAAGGTGGCAGTGATCTGTATCCTCCTTAACAAAAGCAAAAATAATCTTCATGGGTGTTGGTATTTTGCAAGAAAATAAGAACGTTGCTTAATCTTTATGCTGTGCTAATGAACTCAACTGAAGAGAAATTTTACAAAGATATTCCTAGCATAATCAAAATGAATTCAATTTCCTGAAACAGTAAATAGTTATTACTGAACTCACTGCCTAATCTTCTTTTTTCCTCTCTTAGAATGGAATTCTTCCATTTAAAACACTTAAACTGTTAAATACAAATAAAAACGGAAGGGCTATGATTCTGTAGGTTGCTGGCTTGGCAAAAATGCCTTTTGCTGTGGTCTTTTTGTTACATTTGATGATTTGCAACTTTGCACAAGTTGAATGTCAAGGTTTCATGTACACAGAGTTGTATTTTGTAAATAGTTGCTCATGCCTCTCTAGCCATAGGCCTATCATTAGGGTATGCGCATTACAGATAATATTAATAATTCACTGTTCCCATTTGGCAATTCAGGACGTTTACCTGTGTCAATCAACCATGTAACAATCACAACCCATAGAGAGTCTACAAATAAAAATATGTGCCTTCTGAAACTCTGGGATAAAAAGTACACTGCTTGAAGACAGCTTAATTTTTCCCATAGTCCAATTCTACCAACACAATGTCTTCTGGAACAACTAGAATGCCATTCCTGAAACCTTACATCACTTTCAGGTTTTTAAATGAGCAAATTATTCCTATGACCTTATTGAAAAGATCTATAGTCATGACTAGAAAAAGCCAAAAATGAAAAATGAAATGGTAGAGATATATACTGTCAAACAGGCATTGCAACCAGACTCATCTATGAAACCACTACAATTATTCTTCCTTTTTATATTCCTTGAGAATAAACTTACAGGAAAAGGTTTTGACATCTTTAGCCTGATGCATGGGGTATTATGTTTGTTTTGATAACAAAATAATTATTATCTTCATAGGCTTTGATTATGTCCATCATTCCTTATAAAAAATTCAATGGTTATCAGCTTACCAGCATACATTTGGGGATATTTTTCTTCTGTTTTATTTCACTACCCTAACTCATATTTTATTATCCCCTTGGCCCACGGACAGATAGGAGAAATAAAATAAAATTCAAGTTTCACAGACAGTAAACTTGCCTTATGAAATTGAAACATACTGTTGGAAACATACTATGCTCATTAAGCATATGTTTTAGAAGGACTTTCTCTAAGACACTTTATGATGAAAACCATAATCTGGAATAATTCACTGTCTTTGGTTTTAGAATTCTGCATGCTTTCATAAAATATTTACTTTTTTTTAAGAAAAAAAATACAGTCCAAATTTATAGCTTCCGAATCACACAATTTAGGTAAAAGACATCTTTTCAGTTGGAAAACCAGCCAATGCCATTAATCCTTTAAATGATTATGCAGATAACAGAGGTAACAATGGAAAACCAGATTCCACTAATTCTGGAAAGCACAGCCTTTTGTAAATTTTTAGATATTCCTTCGTCAATTCTTGTTTTTCTAATTTAGGGGATGAAGTCCCTGAATGTTTAAGAGAGTTGTCCACAGTATCAGGAAATCAGACAAGACTCCCAGAGTCCTAACAGCTAATCCAGCCCTAACGAGGCTCTCTCCTATGCAGTGTGTCAGACAGAGCTCTAGGTCTTATTTCTGGCCTCACTTGCAGCACCAACCTGTCAGAGCTGCCTACATCCAGGAAAGAATACCTTTCTTCTTAATATCAACATATTAAGCATGATGTTACACAAAACTATAGCCAGATGGATGAATATAGGAATCAGAAGTGTAAAAATCAGGTCTAGAATCAACACCATTGAGTCCACTAAATTAAAGGTTCATAAAACTCATAACTACCTGGAGGGAGCATGTGCACTAACATAGTAGGGCCCACTAATTTTAAAAACCTCGAACTTTGACAGATGGATGAAACTTGCTCTACATGACACACTGTCTCTTCCTCTTCTGGAAGTAGTCTCTAATCTCACTATGAATTGCTTGATGTGATTAATGTATATCTAGCTTCAGGGAGCCCAGGGTGGAATAATAGCCAAATGTCTCCTATGTTCATTTACCCATCTGGCCATATTTTGTGTATGTACAATTGAGCAACTTTACCACGTTGTATAGCTCGAGTGCTACATCTGGTAGGTAGTGACAGCCAGATAGACTGAGAAGAGAATGAGCATTTACTCTGGTGACAGTAATGATCATGACATACACCCACCTGGAGGATAAGGTACTATGGTCCTCTTCTCCTATTCCAAATAAATATGTGTGTAAGGGTGGTGGGGAATGAATGAACAGCAGGGTTTAATTTAGATAGATTAGATAATTTTATACTAGATAATCTCTTATTACATTGAATAATACTATAATAAATGTAAGAAACCCGAAAAAGGCTGCCTTGGGTTGGTTTCCAGTGGAATGAATATGACATAGTTTTAGAATCCTGCAGCACTGATGTATATTAATCCAGGGCTTCCCTACCATTGGGAATACCATTCTGCATATATACAACCTCTTACTTTATATGACCAATTTTGTTTCAGTACTTCCAAAACCAAACACATTTTTGAAATGTATGATCTGATGTGCATTTTTCACTTACCTTTTCCGCTGATTGAGCGGTGCCAAAAAAAATTGGAATGAAGGCAAGCCATACTATACATGTCGTGTACATAGTGAATCCAATGGGCTTGGCTTCATTAAAATTCTCTGGTACACCCCGAGTCTTGATGGCATACACAGTACATGTGACCATGAGAAGAATGCTATATCCCAAGGAGCAAATGATTTGGAGATCTGTAATATCACATTTGAGAACTCCTCTGGCCTGCTCAGGGTTCATTGTTTTATGTTCATCATAGTCTATGATGATGTTGGGTGGGTCGACACCAAACCAAATGAAAACACCTAGAAGTTGAACTGATATTAAACTGGAAGTGATTGCCAACTGTGATGTCGGGCTTATGAGTCTGGGAGCTGTCACTGATTTCTTGCCCTGCTCAAATATGCGATAAATCCGATTCGTTTTTGTCAAGAGGGCTGCATAACTGATGCACATACCCAAGCCCAAGAAAACTCGCCGGAAAGAACACACTGCTACGTCAGGTTTGGCTATCATCAGGAAAGTGATGATGTAGCAGAGAAAAATGCCCGTTAAAAGAACGTAGCTGAGTTCCCGCCCGGATGCTCGGACGATGGGTGTGTCATTGTAGCGGATGAAAGTGGCCATGACAAAGATGGTGGCGATGATCCCCAGCATGGCCAGGAAGACGGGGATTACGGCCCAGGGGGAGTGCCACTCCAGTTTGATGATGGGGATATCCTGGCAACCGGTTCGATTTTCATTGGGCCGCTGGTCGTAGGGGCAGTGCTGGCATGTCATCTCATCAAACTGGTACTGGTAGCCGTCACAAGGCTCACAGGTCCAGCAGCAAGGAGTTCCCTTCTGCGTCTTCTTTCTTTGCCCGGGCTTGCACGGTAGTGTGCACACTGAGGCAGGAATCTCCCTGACTCCTTTTCCCCACTGCATGTCTTCTATCTGCAGCATAAGAAATAGGAAGGTGAAACAGGCAGATTATTCAAGAGACAAGAAGAGAACAACAACAAATGGTAATCACGGCAGCTACATTTGAGGTTTGACGAGGTGAAACAGCTTACCCCCAGCCCATAAGCGCTACAACCGTGATTTGACCCCACTCCACTAACCCCAGATTTCTCACTCTTCACCATTCCAGAGTGTGTTCCAAATATGCCCAATCATAAAAATGCCCTGGATAATAATGAAAAATACAAATTCCCTGTTCCATCCCTGACCTCCTGAATATGAATATCCTGAAAAAGAACCTTGAGGTCTGTGTTTATAACAAATGCCCAGAGGATTCTCATGCGCAGATAAATTGAGAAACTCTGACCTGCACTCTACTCCCTGCCCCTGGATAATATGTGCAACCATCCCAAATCAAGTAAGAAAGGAACACAACAAAAACAACTATAACAACGAGAAAAGCTACATTCATTTCCCTTGTTAGGTGTATTCATTAAAAAAAAATTGTTTTTAAATTATTGTGGATGATATTGCAGTGCTGACCACCTTTCTTAAAATACTACAGGCATTACTGCTATTTTCATTGAGAATTTTTGAAGCAAAGTCATACTTACCCAGAGGAGGAGCAAGGCTCATTATCGAGGGCTTTAATAATATGACGCTGTATACTAAGAGTTCAAGAAGCATTTGATAAGAAAATAATGTAGTCTGGAAACCTTTCAAGATTTGCCATCCACCTACTTGGAGATGAAATTTAGGCTAAACCACTATATCCTAGAGGACGATGAAAGTATATTTGCTTAATTAGAATATTGGTTTTCTGGAGGGGAACTTATCACCAGCAGTGTTCTAAAAAATAATGATGAGAAACAATGGAAAACTTTACTACTGGGTTGAAATCTCACTACAGTAGTCACCTCTCCTCCTGGCCAGCATAGCAGCTACTCTTCCTCTTTCCTGGTATCAGCTCCTGAGATTTTTCCATGTGCCTTCTGTGGGGTTGAACTTACACTGAAGCTCTGGGGTTGCACATATAACCCAGGCCTCAACAGTGAGTATACGGCAGTGGTTCTCAAACTTGAGTGTTTATCAGAATCACTTGGAGGACTTATTATAACAGTTTTCTGGAGCCCTCTCCCAGATTTTCTAATTCACTGGATCTCAGATGGGGCCTGCACATATGCACTGATAAGACGATCCCAGGTGATGTTGCCAGGTATTGTCCAGGGACCCTCTTTGTCAACCACTGATACATTCCAATCTCCTAGCCACAGAGATTGATTTGGGTCAGGGATGGGTTCATTTTGTCCCAGGTCATGGAGCTTAATTTCATGACTTTTACTGAGATTATACAGGATAAAAATCACTGGATTTGGAGGTTCCAGTGATAAGGTCACCAGTGCGCATGGCTAAAAGAAGCAAAGAGAAAGAAGCCGACACAGAGGAAAGTAGGGTGCAGAGAGAATGATTACTGCTTAGTGTATTTGAGCTCCTGCAATTTCCATAGATTATGCCATTCTGTAAGCCAGTAAATTCTCCTTTGCTAAAATACTTTAAATTTCATTTTCGGTATTTGTAACCAAGAGTCTTGAGCAATATATGTGCTAAATAATTAGTTTCAGTACCCACAATTTACAAAAGATATACTAAGTCAGCAAATTATTTTATAGAATAAATTCCAATTAACAAATATAGCTGATTGTCCCTGTACCTAGTTAATTGAATTTTTAATACAATTAAATCAAAAAATAGATTGAAAGATACTGTAAAGTCTGAGACTTTTTGAGATGTATGCCTTTTAAGACATAAGAGGGAAAGAAAACAATAATTTACTGCCTGTTGGAATTTCAGTGTTGTATTAGTACACTGAACGCAATGCCTAACAGGGAGTGATGTTTCCATCAGTACTTGAATGTGAACTACATTCAAAATTTGAATCAAATGTAGCTAACTCAGAAAGAAAATGGCTCAGGAGTTAAACTTCATAAAATGTCATAATCTTAATGGTTGAATTTAAACTTTACCAGAGAACCAAGAATCTTCAGATGATTCTAGTGTGAATTTATTTGCGTAAGCACAAAACTCAAGCCAGTACTAATAAATCTAAGTATAAAACATAATCATTTCTTTCTCAACATTGTCATTTTTGAGGCAGTAAGTCACTAGAAGCCATCCCAAAGTCATAAGATTAAAGCAATAATTTGTAATAAAAGGGAAAAAGATATGCATTAACTTTATAAATGTCAAATTTCAAGAAGTTGGAAACTAAAAAATTGTTATTATTAATACCGATGTTTTCAAATGTCAAATTAAAAGGTCCTATTCATGGTTAATGGGAAAAATTAACAACAACAAAAAAAAGATAAATAAATTTCATCGGCTAAAGTTGAGATTGCCTGATTCCAACACTAGTAGACACTGATGTGCCATATGATTATACTTGATCTATGGGAACAAATCTAAGGCTCACACAAATATAAAAACAAATTATCATTGCACATAATATTTTACAGCCAATTTCACATGTTGCCAAACTCACTATTTCCCCACCCCCACCCCCCCGTAATAAAATAAAGTGCCTGGCAATGCAGAACAGCTTTTTTTCTCAACTTATCCAAATATATATAAGAGCTGTAACCACAAACATTACATTGACTGATTACTTAATTTGTTTTCAATGTTCATTTAAAGTAGATTTCAACTCAATTTAATTGTATATATTAAATCAACAAAGTTGCCTCTTGCTCCAGATGAACAAAAGTCTAATTTACTTGCTTTGCCAACAAAAACATTATTGAAAATATAATCTGTGTCCCATGAAGGTACCAACTAGCCTTTAAAAGCTCCAGTAAGTGAGAATTTTATTAAAGTGATGCATATGATTTTTGTCTATCTATATCCATCCACACAGATACGGTGACTTATTTCATAAGAAGAAATGATCAGCTGCAAATGCCCATGAGCATCTATTTAAAGAAGGATAATCATTCTGGGCTATGAAAAAAATCGAATATAATGTCAGTTTACTTTGCCAGAGGGCTAGGAGGAATGCAAATTTCAACTTTCTTCTGAATGCTGCAACAAAATTGTGTTTCATCGAACTGGAAAGCCAAATGTAAGGTTCAGAAAGATTAGGAAAAAGGCTGAAATGTTTATCATCTTCTTCATTAGAAGATACAAGTTTACATCACCTGATAAGGACATATTTTCCTCCAGGACACCTAAAGTTTATGATTTTTTAATACCTGGTCTGCTCAGTAGTTGGACCATGGGGAAGAACTGTTGAGATACTAGCTCTTGGCAAGAGAACAGAACTTTACATCTAATACCAACAATTTAATACCATACCTGGCACAGAGATTACTGAATAAGGTGGATCAATGGTTTATGAGAGAGCAAATTATGCAGTTCTGGCCAGAGAAAGCAAGAATAAGCCTGTTGTGGAGTCCTAGAAAAGAGTTCCTATGCTTAAAAAAGAGACACAAAAAAATGGGATATGCTGTCATTAACCTAAAAAAAAAACCTCAGAGAGACAGCCTCTCTGGAACAAAAGAGTTTAATTAGGAATAGCACAGGTTTCAACCCAGGGTGTGCATCCTGTGAAAATCACAGGCACACAGAGGAGGAAAATTGGGATAAAGGAAAGACAAGAAGTCCATGCAAACTATTAATACTTTGAAACAAAGCTTATTATTCTCAGGAACTCACTGCAGTAGTTGACATTAGTTCACTGGGGGTAATAGCCATTGGTAGGCAACTGTCCTGGTCCCAGGGTCTTGTCTGAAATACTGCAGGCCAGAGGGAAATCCTGTGATAATTTCTCTTTGCTCTCTTTACAAGATATAAGCAAGATACGCAGGTATGTCAGGGATGCAAGTGTGACAGCTTCTTCTTTACAGCCCTCCCCGACTCCGATTTGATTAGGGTTTTAATGTGTGACTCCATTTTGTATTGTCAACTTCCACACTGTCCTCAGCCTTTGAACTTTGGTACAAATATGATGCTTAGAGCTGCAGCAGCCATTTTGCAATCAAAAAGAAACAAGCCTAAGAAAACAAAGCTCACATGCTGAGGATGGAAAAAAAAAAAAGACAATTAAAAAGAATTTGTATCTTTGATGGCATAATTATGTCACCAAATTAACTAATACTGCTACTACTCTACCAGGCATTTTGAACATGAAATGATAAATTTTCCATAATGGTTAACCAGTTTTTCATGGGCAGTCTACCAATTGCCAGCAAGCATTCTAACTAATACATTCTTCCTTACTTCTGCATTTGGTACATGCAGACCTTGCGAGTCTGTTGGAATCATGGATAGTAAGTAATTCTAGAAGGAAAGGGAAGTTTAGAATCACATGTGATTGAAACACTTGTCTTTGTCTCCTGAGAATGCTCAGAAAAATATGCGGGACAAAGCACTGGATTCAGAAAATCAGCTTTGACTCCATTGTGTCTGACTCCGACAGAAATAGTGACAGAGCACCTACCAGTTAAAGTTCTCTAGCACATGTTTGGGGGAAAAACTTAAAAATTGGGGTCTGGCTCTAGTACAAAGATAGCTACTCCATCAGAAATGTCCAGAACTTATAATCACTGGAATTTTAAAATAAAACCAAATTAGCCGCTGCCTTACTGCCAAACACAAAGATCCAACAGAGATAAAATTTTTACAAACACTGTTTGGTGTATCCGTTTTTATCTAGAGGAGATGTGTTCCTTTCCCCACACACTTGTCACCTAAAAGAAAATTTTGTTGCTCCAGGGATATTTTTCTTGGTGAAATTCCATTTGCATATTTCCAAAGCTTACTCTGTAGACCAAGTTGGCTGGTGCTTTTATTGCATAATTCTTTGCAATATTATTTTTGCTTATTAGAACCTTAATAGAATGAGCGAATTTAAAAAGAGCTTTCTTATTAAAATGCCATTTGTTCATTAAAATACATTTGTCCTGTCTCATTTATGGGAGAAAAAGCACTTTAGGAAAAATGCACAGGAATGTTGAATTTTTAATACCAAGAGTGAGCCAGATTTCAGTTCTGGTGAGGAATGGAGGGGCTAGCAAGAGCTTGACCATGAATCTGCAGCCCCTTGACGTCTTGTTTCACTCAGCCCCTATTTTTAAACAGTAGACAGCATGAGTAGACTGTGAACAGAATTTAAGGACTTCATATTATAGTAAAAACACTTATTAATTCAGATTCTGCTTATTCAACATTTGTAATTATAGCAATCATCCTTTTTTGTTTATGTACTCCAGGAAGAAATTGTTGTATACAGTATTATCAGGATTTTTTTTTTTTTAACTGCAGTAGACCCTGGGTATTCATAGAAGGATTCAGAACTTCATTTCTCTGCAAAGCCCCTGAGGGTCCAAGATTCCTAAGACTTTCCTAAGGTTTCTGAGCCTTGGCTTTGAATTAAGCCAGTGGTTCCAAATCTGCTTGCACATCTAGATACCATGGGGATCTTCTAAAAATCCCAAGACCTGGATCAATTAAATCACAATCTCTAGGGGGTAGGAAATAGGCATTGGCATGTTTTAAATTTCCCAGGTGATTTCAGTATGTGGCAAATTTGGTAATCACTGAGCTAAGCTCCCCAAAGGGCTGGGATGCAGAGGAAAATCTTTATGCTGTTTAGTGAACTTAGGCGACTACGAAAGTACATCTCTGGCCTTCTACTCCTGACCTGGTGATGCTCTATCTGTCCTTGAAAGTCCGAATGGGTCACCTAAAATGTTTACTTATACTCTATCATGATTTAATGGGAACATAGAATGTTGTAGTGGAATTATAAATTTGCACAGTCAGGAAGGTCTCTGGACTTAAATTTCATAATGTCATCAGTCAAACAACTTAAAATGCCTACAAAAGCTGGGCACATAAAGTAAACAAATGAAGTGGCTGGGTGAAAGAAAGATTTCTTCGCCACAAAACAACCAAGTCTAAAGAAACAGAGGTTTGTTAAATTATCCGTAAAGAACAGATTTCATTATAGTTGTGCCTAAATGATCTGCATTTACTGTTTCGATGCTTGCATTTCCCCAAAAAAAAAAAAAAGGGACAATGGGATGGATTCTTATTTTAAATTTCAAAGCTCCCAGACTAATTGAACAGTCTGCCCCAAAAGTAAATCTAGGTCTCTCTTTCTTTATGAAATCTTTCTACGCCTCTAACTAAAAGAGGCCAATTTTACTTGATTTCAGAAATTCTTTTATTTTTCTTTTCAGAAGAATCATGACAGCCTTGTGCGGAATCTCTAGGTTTTTTTTTTTTTTTTTACAACTTCAATGACTTTTAAAATATACCATATACTCAGATGGCCAAACAATATGCATCTGCTAACAACAATTAGCGATCTCTTTCTGAAAGGATTCTGCCACTAGAGGAGCCATCTCCTTATAAACGATTTATATGCTAACTACAAATGATGTCCTATTTCTTCCCCCTCTGGGGACACAGTTTCCTAAAAGATGTACCTAACATAGATATTTAGTCTGTTCTAATTATTAAATATATTTGAAAATAGTTTCTTTTAAAGCCTGGATTTAGGAATAATGTATATCGTAAACATAATTCACACAGATGCCTCAAAAATTCTTCAAATTAAATTTGTTCAAAACTGGACTTATGATCTGCACCAGAGGCTAGCTAACTATGCCTGTGGGTCAAAACCTACCCATTGCCTGTTTTGGAAATAAAGTTTTATTGAAACATCTCCACACTCATTCATTTACCTATCATCCATGGCCTCTTGTGGGCTACAACAATGGTAGAACTGAGTAGTTGGCAATGCATGGCCAGAAAAGCCTAAAATATTTGCTGTCTGACACTTTACAGAAAACAAGCAGCTGACTCAGATCCAAAGAAAACAAATCAAATCCCTAGTGCAGGCAGCCTTGTCTATCCATAGCCAGAAGCTGGGTGCCATCTTTGAAATTTCCCTCTCCCTTAGCACCTCATACTTAAATAACCAACACCTTAATGTCAGTTTTATGTTTTTCAATCGCTTGGATTATTTTATCAAAAAAATTATTACTACATATTAAGTACTTACTGGGTGCTGGACCCTGTTTTAGTTGCTGGGAGCAAATCAGGCAAAAATTAGTTCCTTAGAAGAGTTTAATCTCTTTTCTCATCTTTGCCATCAAATCCTTTTAGCAAAACTCCTATCCAGTTTCTTCACCTCTCTTCCTCCTGGCCTCCTGCTAAGCCCATTATCTGCACAACAGCTAGAATGATCCTTTTAATGTGCAGGTCTAATTATGTCACCCTTTTGCTTAATCTCTTCAGTGAGTTCTCATTTCCCTGAAACCTCCTATATGAGTCTGCATGATCTGGCAGGGACACCCATCCACTGGCTTCACTCTCCTGGCTTTATCTGAGTTCTGTGAAATTTCCTGCCACACAGTGGTTTTTGCTGTAACATGCTGCTCAACGACCCTTCAGTTCACCAGACTTTTTGCTCAGGAAGTCCCTACATGCATTGGGTTGGTTTCCCTTTTTATAAGCTCCTAGAGAACCCTCCTCATAGCAATTAACACAATTTGTAATTATGCAAATGTATGACTTGATCAAATCCATCTCCCAATTAATGGGTAAGCTCCATAAGATCCCAGCCTCCATCCACTTCATCCACTATTGGAAACTCAGTATCTGGGAGGGGACTCAGCAGCGCTATTGACTGAATGGATAAATTACGTTGTGAAGGAAAGAACATACTGACCACTCCTTTAGAAGTGACTTTTTTCTCCCAGTGAAAATTTGAGTTTAACTGTAATTAGAGGTGCTTACAGGATCCATAATTACGTATGTGTGTCTCATCTGTCTTCTGGTCACCTAATGCACCTCTATCTATAGAGTGAATGTTTGCAGTTGAAATGTCCTTGGCATTTTCTTAAGGGAAGAAAAAGAGTTAAATATGGGGCACTCAATTGCTAAGTAGAGGAAAAATGAACACAATTAGCACACCATGGAGCAGAAGAAACACAAGTCATGTGCAATCTTCAGCCAAGGGCAGAGCTTGGTTTCAACAGGTCCCTGACTGTCCTCTGAACATTCTTTCTCCTTTGGTAAGCTTAGCTATAGCTCAACATAGAAAGAGTGTGAACTAGGAAGTTAGACTGTCCTGGGTTCAAAGAGTGGCTCCAGCACCTCCAGACAGAATGACCATAGGCAAGTTAGACAATACGGAGCCTCGGTTTTCCTGATCTTAATAGTTAAGAAGACTAAATAATAATAATTGAAAGAAGACAAAATAATGAGTAAGGAACCAGTGTGGTGCCTGAGACATACCAGCTACCTAAATAATTATTAAGTTATGTTAGACTATCTTATGGCTCCAATGATCAACTTAATTCATGCAAAGAACTTTAAGATGGACATTCCCAGTCCTCTCCTCTCTTTTGAGCTCCAATTCTCCAGTCAAATATCACCAGGATTTAATGTCAGAGTGCCCTTTCAGACTCCACACATCTAAACACATCTTCCTTTACTTTCTCTAGATCTTTCCGCACACCCTCCAACCTGTCTTCGTGGACCAGAGTAGTTAACAACATGAGTGTTAGAATCAGATGGACATGGGTTCAAATCCTGGCAGGGTAACCTTGGCCAAGGTATTTAAGCTTCCTGAACCTCTTTTTTTCCCATCTATTAAATGGAGATAGTAACGATTACCTCCTCGACTTACCGAGAAAACAAATGCATGGAAACATACTGTCTGACACACAGTAAAATCTTAATGAGGTCTGTCTACTGAAATTATTCTTAGTGGCAATACAGTCATCTTTGACCGCCTTCTGTACCTTGCTCCCCCCAGAAAGTAACGATCACAACATCTGTTTCAGTTTCCCACCATAAACCCGTTTCTAATGCCATCAATCCACTATAGTCATCATTAGTGTGTTCTCTTAACTGCTCTGACTTTGGGCCTTCCCTGTCTCATTTCTTATTTCTTTACTCTGCTTTATTTCTCTGTATAGCAATGACTGTCTGGAATTAAATATCTGGGTGTTTACCTTTGTGTCCATCTCCATTTACCTGGACGTAGCCCTGGAGGCCAAAGCCCATGTCTGTGTTGTTTCCTGACGTTCATCTGTGCCTAAGAACAGCGGCCCACAGTGACCATTTGTCTGAAATTGCCAGAATGCCTCCTTCGAAGGAAACTGTGAGTTCTGCTGCACCCTTGATTAAAACCTTTGATGAGTCTCCGCTGCCCACCTGAGACAGTGCAGACATTTGCTTTAGTGTACAGTCACTGCACACACAGACCCCTGACCCCCACTGCAGACTCATCTGCCTCCACCCCCGTTACCCTGCCAGCCAAGGGCACAGCTCGGGATTCCCTTTAACACCTGAGTCCCTTTTTGCCTATTTAATATCCAGGTCCCTATTTGCATTATTTTGTCCACATTTACTCTTTCAGCTGTAATTCTTTTCTCCCAATTCTTTAGCAGCTAGCTCAAATGTCTCAAATCTTTCCTGATGCCTCTCCTTTGTTTGAAATCTCTTAGCATTTTATATGTGTTACTCTCCTCCCCCATCTACTTATAATCATTATCTTTTTTTTTTTTTTTTTAATTCCCCACAGGGCTGAAAAGGTGACATGGAACATGGGGCAGATTCTATCCCAAGACAGAACTTTCAGGATTAGGATGAAAATGAATAAATCCATTGGGGGAAATGTCGTATTTTATGCCCTTGAACACTCTTCATTCTTACTTTGAGTTCAAGCCTTCTGAATCTGACTTACTTTAAATATGACAAACTATACAAGCGAGAATAATAGAAGTCCTCACATCACTGATACTAAATCTTCTTTTCTAACCAGCTCAGCCATTCATCTTAGGTTTTCACACCCAAGACAACTTGCAAATTGCTTTTCACCCACTCACCTGGGGTGAGTCATGCTCTCTGCCAGGTAAGAGGAGAAGAATGCTGATCAGTCAGTTTACTAAGACAAAAGGGCTTTTGATTTTTTTTCTATTTTTCCTCCCTCCTTTCTATTTTTCTAAGCCTCTGAATCTCTTGCTTCCCTTTTTTGATTTAGAAGATAGAAACTATTTTTATACAGATTATTTAGGGTAGTTATCTCACATTTTGTTCTACTGAATATTAGCCTTGCAACACAATCTTTTGAGAAAAAGAAAACACTCTATCTGATATAGACGTGTCAGGGAGCTCTGATGCATCTTAGCTTATTAAAGACCTCGAGAGGTTTTACTATTAAGGAAAGACTAGGCCTCCTTGATTGAATCCAGTGCTTTTTAATTCATTTGAGTACAGAACAAACCATGCTTTCTCTTCTTGTAAAATTTATTATCTCAATATCCTGCAGAATCTATATTCCTTCAATAACACACAGTGGAAAATAACACACTGTGGAAAACAGTGATACTGCTTAACTAATACTTTGGGATTCTAGTACCACCTTTAGGATCTTTTCCCTTCTTGGGCTCTTATACCCTGTGGGATCATGAAAAAAATCAGAGAACAGGAATTGGGTTATCAGTTCTCTCAATACTAGCTGGATCATCTTGGGCAAGACACTTAACTTCTGTGAGGTTAATTTCCTCACCAGTAAAATTGAGTTATAAGAAAATCAAATATACAATTATACAATTGTTTATATGACTGTTTAAAACAGTGAATAGTCAGTTAAAATTGGTACTTTTATTTCTTATTTTTTATTATAAGAGGAAGAATAAACTATTATTTCATGTAGGTTTTAGCTTTTTCTCATCCACTGGTTCTATACATTTTTCACACAGCTCCTGATGACTGGCACACCCTCTCCCCACCCAGCCTAACAAGATTGAGCCAAATACTTCCTCCCGATGAACACCCGGCAAGCCAAACTAAACAGTCAATCTTCATCTTATAGGAAAATGGTTTAGTTTCCCCTATGACTGAGCATAAGTATTGTTTTATAGCATGTGCCTTCCAATGATGAGTTGTACAATCAGTTCTTTAACAGATAACACAAGGAAACAACTCAAATAGTTAAAATTTCAGGCTCAGGTGACAGCTCAGGGGATGTGGCAGTGACATATTTGGATAAGAGGGCTTTTGGTATCCTTCATATCGCATCTAAGCAAGCAGCCACCTGCTGCCACTGAATCCTGTGTCATGCCTCATGGGGTGTTGCAGAAGGCTATTGAGGTGTATATATGGTGATGTTGATGTCTATTTCCATGTAAGCATATTAAGAAGTCCAGTTAGACTATTTAAGAAGTGGAATCAATTATCTTACACATTTATAAGAAGTCCACGAAGCTCAGAGAGAAGTGGCTACTCAACTAAACATGCATCTTTGCTTATTTTCACATTGAGAAGTTAGGTCAACTATCAAAGAATGAGACAAATGAAGTGTTTATTTGATTCACATTATCTTTATAGGACTGCTGGAGGACTAAAGGGATATGAAAAGTACTTTTTTCATTAAAAAAATGCATACAGTACTATGGGGACTGTGATGTCCTGGAAGGATCTTCCACGCCAACATCCTGAAGTACACATGAGTGGTCCTTACACCAGTCTTCTAACATCATCTTGTGTTTCTCCTGTCTCATAATTCAAGGGACATTCACTGAGCAGCTTGTGTTCCATGCACTACATTAAACAATGAAAATACAGATAGGAGAACATCTGTTTCCTTCCCCTTGATAGGATCTTGCTGTCATGATAGAAATTTTCATGTAAATCTCACTAAATTTGCTATAATTCAAGATGTAATTGTGGCCCAGTTGGTCCTTAAGACTCCTTTTCTAGAATATTGGAGTGGAGTCTCTGAGGATGGATATGAGTTCTTCAGTGAAATAAGATGACAAACAGGCATTCAGGAAGAGCAACTAAAGCACTAGATTCACATATTGGGGAGATGGATGAAGGCCTAAAAGTAGTTTCAGTTGAGCTGAAATGTAGAGTACAAGCAAAGGAGGACGAAAGAAGGTAATATTGAAGACTCATACATAGGCAGGCAACAGATCACAGAAAAACAATTTGCTTATCATTCATTCAGCAACTGTTTACCAGCCATGCAGTATGTAACTGTGTGATATCCATTAGGTTAGAACTGCTGAAGAAGTTGCATACAACTCCTGACCACAAGGAGCTTAGAGAAAGTAGCAAAGACAGTCAAGGCAACAATACAACAAATTAATAAAACATGTATTACGACGAGTGTTAAGCAGGAAATAAATAATGTTCTAACAGAAAGAATAACATGAAGGCAACTCCTTTCGATAGAACATTTGGAGGTACAAGAGGTGATTTCTAAGCTGTGACCTGAAAGGTGAGGAAACAAGCATGGGAAGTAATAGGACATGTGCAAAAGGCCTGAGGCAGGACAGCCTCCCTATATTAGAACAGTGCCTCTCAAACTGGACTGTGCAAACAAATCCCCTGTCAATCTTATTAAAATGCAGATTTGGATTCAGTGGGCCTGGGGTGGGCTTGAGAGTCTGCATTTTTAACAAGCTCCCAAGCGATGCTGCTGGTGGTCTGGGAACAAACTTTAATAGCAAGGTGTTAGCAGAACAAAAGTCATGGGGAGCGAGGCCAGAGCTGAGTGGTAAGGGCAACAACACTCTACGAGAGAGAGCAGAGGGAGAAAGAGATCAGCCCAGGACAGTCACATGTCCCATTGCGAAGCAGATGGCTGGCAGCAGCCTTGCAATTCATTCTCCTACTTTATGCAGGGGAGGGAGGATATGGGAGCATCCTACAGAAAGAAAGAGGAAAGGTTGCTAGGTCAAATTTCCTTATTTGTATGTAGATGCATACGATACTTACAGACCTAACTTAGTATCCTGGGTTGAAGGGTGACCTGAGAGGAAGAAAGGACCTGGGAATGCCAGGGTACTTCTTACCCTGTATCTCACAATTATTTGTAACTCTGAAATTAAGGGTAAAGCCTAATAATGGGAGTTATGGATTCAATTCGTCTTCCCAAAAGTCATGTATTAAAACCCTAACCCCCAATATAACTGCGTGTGGAGATAGGCAAAAACTAAGTTTAAATGAAGTCATAAGGGTGGGGCCCTCGTCCAATAGGATGGATGTCTTTGGAAGAAGAGGAAGCGGCTCCTGGAGTGCTCCCTTGGAGGAAAGGCCGTTAAGGACACCGTAAGAAGGTGGCTGCCTGCAAGTCCGGAAGAGAGCCCTCACCAGAAACGAACACTGAAGGCACCTCGATCTTGGCCATCTCGCCTCCAGAACTGAGGGAAAATAAATTTCTGCTGTTTAAGTCATCCAGTCTGTGGCATGCTGTTATGGCATCCCTAGCAGACCAATATGCTAGGTAAGATCACTGCTGATTGGTGCAAATCATATTTGACAATCTAACCTTTTGTGTTCAGTCACCTTTGCAGCAGAGTTGAGAAATAATCCTGTGGAGTAACTGATGGCTTACAGCAGCGGTCCCCTGTCCAGGGTATGTATGGAGATATGTCAGGAAACTTTGAAACATATCCATGTCCAGGCACCCCAAGAGGGATTCTAATTTAATTGGTCAGGGATGGGGCCTGGGCATCAGTATGTTTTCAAAATGTCCCATAGGATTCCTGCGTGCAACCAGAGATGAGAAATGGTGGGTTAAACTATACTTTTAAGGATGTTTCTGGATACCCTGGAGGCAGCAATATTAGTTAATGTTTTATAAATAAACGTAGGGCACACATCTCAGTTTTGGTCCACCTCCAGACCTGACAGGTGATAAATAGGAAGCAAAGTGTCCCTTCCTTCAATCTCAGTGTGCTCACACTTCTGGAGCATCTGACTTCATGTTGGGTGAGAAGCCAAGTGGCTCTCTAGGGGGCACATATCCTACTGTTGCCCTTAGCACTAGGCCTTCTGTAAATTGCTCATTTTAATGAAATAAGTAACTGTTAATATACATGCATTATTGAAACACACTTTCCAATCTTTCTTGCCAACCTGCACATTTCTATAATAAGCCATTTTTCAGAGCTCAATTATTTTCCGATGTTTGATTAAACAAAATCAGCACCAAAATAATTCTATTGGGGTTAATTGACATCTTCTCACAGGAAAATTAACCACTTTGCTGGTCATGCTTTTAATAACAAGCTTCCCAGATTTCAATGGCCATATTTGAACACAATTCTTGAGAACTGCTTTGAAGATTGAATACAACCATACAGATTACTTTTATAAACCAGTTACCATGTCAACAGTTCAAATAATTATTCAGCTTTATAGATAGCACTGCAATATTCATAAGACTTGGCAGCTAGGATTTAACTATTAAAGCCTTGTAATTAGTTTTTTAATCCAGAGCTTGGAAATGATAATAGTTTAATGCCTATGTCAATAACATTTAGGCAATACAATCCACTGAGATATATGGACCCCTAATTCTCTTATTAAATATATGGGACAAGAATGAAATTAGCTTGGGCCTAGGTCAGATAAACATTCTTGGCATAATAATGGACCATTATTTATTATTATTATCATCATTATTATTGTTATTTTGTTCCCTTCCCTCCCACCAGGATAAATTTGCTAAACTTGCGAAATCCTTCTATGGCCTAAAAGCAGTATATCAATACTACCTGCCTTTCCTTTCTTTCCCTGTTTGAATACTAGGTTAGTATTTTTACTTGGAAAACTTCTTCGGAACTAAAACTTGGCCAGAAAATTTTATCTCACCACCACCACCTATCAGAAAACATCTTTTACTTTTCAATAATACAATTATTAACATTATTGAATGCCAACTCTATGCCAGGTATTAAATGTATACTATCACTTTAATGAGAATATATTATATATATATATAATATATATATATTATGTGTGTGTGTATATATATATATATATATATGTATATATATATATACACATTATGTCCCATTAAAAGCCATGTAAGGTAAAAATTGTTCCCTGAACTCTGTGGATAAGGAAGCCCAGGCTCAAGTATTAAGTATCTGAGCCCATTATCTGTCTATTTACATGTTGGTGCCTTTCATGCCACAAAAACAATGAACTTTAAAACACATTGAGTTATACATTTCCTAAACTTTCCAGAGGTGCATAATCATATTCCTTGAAAAGTTAGCCTGCCTTCCATTCCTGCAAACAAGTTGTATGGAAGCAAACACTGTTGCTAGTTTCTTGTGTATGTTTTAATGCATTTGTAAAAACACCTTCACTAACTGCATTGCTTAGGTTAATTTTAACGTCTCCCCCGCGCTCCGACCCCCAATCTCACCAGGAGAGACAGAAAGGAAAAAAATAAATAAATAAAAGTGCTCCAAGGCGTTCAAAACACCAATGATTGAATATCGATCTTACCTATTTCTAAAGATCCCTCCCCTCCTTGCTCAACTCTAAGGCCCTCTGGGGTTACGCTCAGAGATAAAAAGAGCTACCTTATTGGAAAATGGCTGGTTTAAGGGAACAAAAAGGAGATTTACATATACATGCCTACATTCAGAATTATTTTTGATAATACTAGTTATACATTATTTGAAGATTGTTAATGAGCTTAAGATCTTACTGTTGCCAGTGCATCGCCTTTGATTTTCAGTTACTGTTTTCATGGGCAAACTTAGGTTTCTAAAGACAGCAAAGAGTTCTAGTGGTTCCAGCGTGGCCTTACTTAGCTTCTTTCTTCTCCTCCCTGCTTTCCTTCCACCTCTGTTTGATGAGTCTACCCTTCCCACAAGGCCCCTTAACCCTGCCCCAAGTGGAAGCCATGAAGTAATCCCCAACCACCTCCTCTAAGACCCAGGACATCTTGTTTGAACCTCCACTGCGGAACTATAACCAGCATCTTCGTAAGGGATCGCTGTGAACTCTCTGGGGTGAGGCGGGACTCCCAAAAAATCCTCACGAAACCGACATAAAGTAGGTACAGAGGAAAGCCTGCAGTAGGTTTTGGTTTCATGTAACCCTGTGATGAAACATATATTCTCCTTGTCGTGAATTGTGTGTTTTTAGGCCAGTCACTAAATCTTTCAGAACCTTTTTTGGATTCTAGCCACGAGGACAGTATCTCCCTGGGAGATTTACCAGGATGAACCCAGATAAATTAAAAGCACTCAGACCTTAGGAGGTGATGAATATATGGTTATTTATTTTCTTTTTCTTCCTTCCTCAATATATGTCTTTTGACTTGACAAATATTGCAGTCCTAATTTTAATTTTAAAATAATATTAATTTCAAAATATATTCACACTACAAAGCTACCCCGTGTAGTCTCTTCCCAGACCGGCGCTAACTCCGTGAACGGCACATGCGCACTTGCGAAAATCAGAATCTTAAAGTCTCTCTGGACACTTCCTCTTCTCTCCTTCCAAGCCGTCACCAAGCCCTGTCAGGTTCATCCTCTAAGTGCTCAGTGTAGACACCCACACTTCCCCTTCTCGATCTTTACCCTCAGAGACTGAGCTCTGGGCGTTTGTCACATAGCCCCAACTCTTAGAGATCTCTTGTGGTCCACGTGCACCCGCTCAAATGCACC
>RJWJ010026366.1:0-23079 GCA_004363605.1 Indri indri | reverse complement strand
ACAACTTTATCTGCAAAAAGTTAGAAGAAGCTAAGAAACTTGCTAAAGGCCATGCAGCCAACAAGTGGTAGAAATAGAATTCCCAGCCAGAGCTGCCTCCACCAAGCTTGTGTTTCTCTAGCTACAAATTGCTGCTCTCACAAGAGGAAGAGGGTATAGATAATTAGAGTGAGGGTATGTGTTAGGTTCTCCAGAGAGACAGAACCAATGGGAAAGATACAAGATGGACAGACAGAAAGACAGACAGAGATTATGATTATGACTATGGAGGCCAAGAAGTCCCACAAACTGCCTTCTGCAAGCTAGAGACCCAGGAAAGCTGGCGGTACAGTTCGAAGGCCTGAGAGCCAGAGAGCTAGTGCTATAGGTTCCAGGCCAAGTCTAAAGACCTGAGAACCTCAGGGCCAAAGCTAGAAAAAAAATGAATGTTCTAGCTCAAGCAATCAAGCGGAGTGTGAATTTAACCTTCCTCCACCTTTTTGTCCTAGTCAAGCCTTCAACAGATTGGATGATGTCCACCCACATTGGGGAGGGCAGTCCGCTTTACTCAGTCTTTCTCTTCCAGAAACATCCTCAGGGACACACCCAGAAATAATTTTAACCAGATGTTTGGGCACCCCATGGCCTAGCCAAGTTGACACAGAAAATTAACCTTCACAGGGTGTATTACCGAGGACTAGAAAGCAAGGTATAATTTTTGCTATGGACAATTAGAAGCAATTGGAATGTCTAGATACATTGTAGCTGATTATTCTATTTTCCTCTTAATAGAATTATAAATACACTGGCCATGTACAGGTATACCATTTATCGATGATTTCAAAAATGATAACATACAGTTTCTGTTAATCCAGATTGAAGGAGACATGGCAACCGCATGCGATACCCAATCCTGCACTGGATCCCCTATTGGCAGAAAAAGAAGAGAAAGAAATGTTTCACAAAGGCCAGTATTGGATTGATTGACAAAATTGGAATAAGGATGAGGATAGTAGATTAGATAAAAATATTCCATCAATGTTAAATTTGCTGAACTTGATAATGGTATTATGGTAAGGCAAGAGGTTCAGAAAAATTTACAAATATATGTGCACATATATACAGAAAGGGGGAGAGAGGGAGGGAGAGAGATGATGAAGGAATGATAAAGCCAATGTGGTAAGATGCTAATGAGGTTTTCTACATACTTTTCCTATACTTGCAACTTCTCCATAAATTTGCAGTTACTTCCCCATAAAAAGTTTCAAAAAGAATGATATGGTATCTGTGGTCACTTTTATTTTTAAGATTTGAGAATTAGTGCCTTGGTCAAATATTTGAGGTCTAAAGACAAATTACTTTTTGAAATAAAAACCTAGTATCACACATTGTTCTTTTAAAAAAAATGAAGTGTATCCAGAATGTGGGAAGAAAGAAGGGAATTTAATGAGTGACTGATGTGTTCTAGGCTCTTGACAAATTTTCTCACTTAATCCTCAAAACATGTTGTCAAGGTGGATTTAATTCCCATTTTTCAAATCATGAAACTGAACTCAAAGAACACAAAGTTTCTAAGGTACGTGGTGGAAACTGTATTTGAATCCAGGCCTATTTAATATGTATAGTGTTAAATCAAATGTTCCTCACTAAATATTAATAAGGTATGAAAATACCACAAGCATCTCATGATTTATATAAAATTAAAATGCATTCATATAAAACATGTTACGTTTGATATTAAACCGGTGCTGGCCAACGTCCACCCCTTTCCTGGATTATTCTAAAATCATAGTTAGGATTATTTGTCATAAATGCATTGTCGTACGCGTGTCCCTTCTGAAGCTTTGATGAACAAGGTGAATCACCAATAAAAAGCTGCATCATGGAACCAAGTGAGTAGAAGATGCAACAGAAACTCATGGCCAAAGCCTCATCTGACCTCCACTGCTCACCTTATGCATCAGATCCCCATCATCACCCTACATGTGCACACGCACACGCACATACACACATGCACACACATACAGGCATGCACATGCATGCCCGTGTACACGTATACACTTCCCACAGTGATTGCACTTAGTCCCTTACCCCCAGGGTTCTCCAGAGAAACAGAACAAATAGGGTATCTACAGATCTATAAAAAGGGATTTATTATGAGGAATTGGCTCACACCATGATGGAGGCCAAAAAGTCCCACAGTTTACTGTCTGCAAACTGGAGGCCCCAGAAAGTCAGTGGTAGAATTCCAGTCCACACCCAAAGGCTGAGAACCGGGAAAGGTGACGGCGTAAGTCCCAGTCCGAGTCTAAAGGCCTGAGAACCAGCAGTGACGACGTCTAAGGGCAGGAGAAGACGGACGTCTCGGCTCCGGAAGAGAGAGCAAATTCGTCCTTCCTCCCCCTTTTTATTCCGTCTGGGCCCTCATGGGACTGGGTGACGCCAGCGTGCATTGGTGAGGATGGATCTTCCTTACTCAGTCTACCAGCTAATCTCTTCCGGAAACGCCCTCACAGATACACCGGAAGTAATGATTAGCCGCTACCCAGGCATCCCTTGGTCCAGTCAAGCTGACACCTGAAATTAACCATCTCACTCTCTACCCACCCAAACCTACACACTCCCAACTTGGGACACTGTCCTTCCCGCCCCATCAGTGCCTGTTCCCAGAGGACTACAGGTGTCAGGACCACCCACCGTCCCATCTCCACAGGTAATTTCACCCAACAATGCACTTCACTGATTCAATTTCCTTTGTCACATTCTCTATCATGATTCCAAACATACGTAAATGATGTTAAACCAGGCTAAGAGCGTGTTTGGAGGGCATATAGAACAGAATTGGATATAAGAAGTGTCAATTATCACAGACCAGAGTTCATCTTTTCCCTGCCTTGGTGGCATTTGAAATTTTTTCTATTACTTATTTAGATTCCAATCTCTGAGCTTCCCTCTTCTTTCTCCCAGCTTCTAAGTCAAACAGATTTTTCTCAGCAAAATAACCCTTCAGTTACTACCAGGGACAGGCTGGTATGTGGGCTACAACAGATGTACAAGACAAGCTTTACAGGCATTTTAAAGGGTTCAGTGTCAAGATAAAATTTATCTAATGCAGCGTTTCCTCCCAAGTGCAATTTATCATCCCTTAGATGTCGAACCTCTTATAAATATTAGATTTCCTTTTCTCACAAACCCTGTTTGTTATTTTACCCTTGGTTCAGGACAGGCTTTGAAATTAGATTGACTCATTTCATTTCTGCTTGTCAATTCACTTTCTTTACTCCCAATTCTAATTTTTTTTCCCTTTGCCTTGAAATTCAATGTATCTTCTAACACTTTGAAAAACAAAGTCAATTAGAATTTGGCACTTCCGTGGAAGCTGTTTGTTCCAAAACGCCTTTTAGCACATGCACATTAATGAAGTGCCTCTTGGTGGACCCCCATCCTAGGAAAACTGATGGTGACTACAAAGTCACCCTGCGTGTGCCCAGGTGTGACAATAACTCTGATGTTATGAGCCCTTCGCTGTGGCTGAGCAAGGAGACCCAGTTGCTTCTAAAGTTATTAAGCCCGATGATCATAGAATATTACAGCTCAAAGCCACCATCTGTGTCCACTGATTCTATGGTGGCAGGACCGAGGAAAGGTGTTATGGTCACAGAGCATGATCACAGAAATGGATTATTGGGTCCTGACCCATAGAGGACGCCAGGTCTTGTCACAGTAGCATGTCCAAACAGGTTGACAAAGCCAGAGCCTCCTGTGGTAAGAGTTAGAAACCCCAGTGCATGACCAACGGACGTCAGAAATCGGGGGAAGACGCTCAAGATGCTCAGTGGATCAGAAAAGCACGCCAAGTGGCAGGTGAGGCAAGTGCTGGAAATAGACCAATGTCCTCTGCTGGTTCTGCTCTTTCTAGAAGGGCTTGGAAGGGGCAGAATTCCAAGAGCTTTAGGTGATCGCCGTGCTGAACGGGCCCACCATCACGCACCACCTTGTGAGGCGTTCAGTGGCTTCCCCGGCTGAAATTAATCACCTGCTTCCAATACTGTCGCAGCACTGTGTTGCCTTATTTACAGCCCTTGAAATAATGGACGTGAAGTGCTTTGTAAACTGAAAGGCACTGTACAAATGTCAGATGCTGGGAGTTTGGCAGGGGAGCAATAGATAATGCATCTCTTCCATTCCCAAGGCGGGGACCCGTTGAGACAGAGATGGGAGCTACAGCCTGGCGGAGGCGACAAGCAGACTCACTGTGGATAACAGCTGGCTCGGGTCACAGCCACGGTGAACTCCCTCACACTGTGCCCCAGAACTAGACGCATCCACCCAGTTGAAGCCGACTGCATGCGTGCTGGAGACAGTAGCAGAGTGACGCCAGAAGGGTTACTCCGTCCCTCCACTTAGAAACACGAAGAGAGGGAAGCAGGAAGGCCATTGCACACAGAGGACGTCCTGTGCTCCATGCTTTAGTCGGGGATGTACTTGGTAGGCTCTGGGCTGGATGATGAGGATATAAGGACAAATGAGACCTCAGGGAGCTTACAGTCTAGTAGAAACTATTAACAATCCAAATGCGAGAACCACACACGCAGTAGGAAGGGGGCGCTCGCCCCACCCTGGTGGGCTGGGGAAAGTTTGTTTCACAGAGCAGGTGATAACTGAGTTGGCTCCGAGAGTATGTGCAGCAGCTCACCAAACGGAGAAGAGAAGAAAGGGAATTATTCCCAGCAAAGGAAGCGTAGGGCAAAGACGGGAAAGCCGGAACCTCGATGGAATGGAATGAGACACAAACAAATGAATATACAAAGTCATGTGAGAATGCAAAGATATATCCTATCATAGCTCACTCTATGCACAGCGAGGTTGAAGGCCAAGTTCAGATTAATATCCATGCTTTTTTATCTCAAGAAAAAACAAAATGATTTTCCTTTCTAATCCTATTTACCATATTACTTTTGGAGTTTGCTTTTCTTTCTTTAAAAAAAAAAATAATAAGTCTAAAAAGCTGTCTTGAAGGAGACACAACCTTTGTGGACCCAGAGACACAGGTGGTTTAGTCATGGAGCTCTTTGCCAAAAAGTACAGTTCAATAGACCATAGAAAACAAGAGGAGAGACCCTGACTTACTTGTGTTTCTTAGAATATTAAAAGAAATTTGCATAGTTTACAGCAACACAATAAAAATCCTCATTCTTATCCCATTTACTTCTCTCATATTCCAAGTCTGGTCAGAACCTCCTCATCGACAGCCCCCTCCAAAACAAATAAAACCTCTTCAGGGAGGGGAAGGGAACACCCCCACCTTAACCATCCGTGTCCTGACGTACATATTTGCTGTACACATGGGATATGTGATATATATGAGCTGTGTAGTTGGAATATAAATTCCCATTCAGTATGTAGAGAATTTGTCAGTTATTCAAGAATAAAATCCATATCCAAACATATTTCCCAGGGCTCCCCATACATGGAAAAGCAAACAATTCAGCTGCTCCCTCCAAGTTTAAATCTTCAGACTCCTCTGGCATGCACTTGTCAGAATTATGTTTTTGAGCACCTTCCTTTGTCCTAGGGAATGGAATTGCCTCCATCTGTTATGTGAACTTTTTCCAATAAGCATTCTCCAAGTCTGAGGACGGTCCTGCCTATAAATCCTAAGATGTCAAAGTCATTTTATTTAATGGTCCCCGTCACATCCGCTCCATCAGCCACTTTTCCCAAATCTAAGGGAGCCCCAGGGCATGTGCCCTTCCCCAGCATCCTTGTCCTCTCCCTGTCCCCACCTGGCCTTGCCCATCTGCTCCTGTGCTATCCGTTAGACCTGATGACTCAGCTGGGCTTCACACCAGCACCCTCAACAAACAAACACCAATTGGAACTCTTGACCAGAATGTTTCTAAATGTCAGCTTGTCCTCACCCTCCACATGCTATTGCTTCTGTTCCCAAGAGCCCATTATTCTGCCATGGTTATGACTCAGAGCACTGAATTGCTCAAGGAAAAAAAATACGTCTGTAACAAAACGACAAAGAGTAGATGTATTTAATATAGTAAAAGATAATACAAGAAAAACAAGACCCTCAGTTGAGAAGTGGATAAACAAACAACTCACCAAAATTAACAATAAATGATGAACAAACTCAGGTGAAATTTTCACCCTCTCGAGCAATCAAAGCAATACAAATTGAAACAATGATAAGATAAAATCTGATGACAAAGATATTTAAAAGAAAATAGCCAATGCGGTCAACGTTTAGGAAGACAGATATTCTCACGCACTTCTGGTAAATTGGTAGAATCTTTGATGAAAGCAATTTCAGTGTGTATGCTTCCAAGTTTAAGATTCTATCGCAAGAATAAAATGAGAATAAAAATGTGTACACACAGATACTCATCATTATTTGTATTAGCAAAAAAAAATAGTCTTAATGTCTATTTTTAGACAAGTGGTTAAATAAATTCTTATCGATGATGCTGATAAAGATTTTAATGCATAAGAAAATATATTGTATTAAATGTACATACACATTTGTAGTATTATTATGAAAATATAAGTAGATAAGCATAGAAAAGAATGAAAGGGAATGCTCTAAAATATTAACAATGAATTTAAATGATGGAACTGTGGATCGTCTTTTATCTTACCTTAACTTTCCTATTTACTTAAATTTTCATTAATAAGAATGCATTACATCTATAGTAAGGGGGGAGATTTTATTTGAATTGGAAATCAAAAGTTCTGGTTTCTAGTCCAAGTTTTACAAGAATTATGAGCTTTAGATAGTTACATCATCTCTTTGAGCCTAACTTTTCTAGTCTGGAAGTGTGGTGGCTTTGTCACATGTCAACTTGATGAGCCCGAACTAGTTCCTAAAATTCTTTCCCTTGTAAATTCCAGCTGGGACGGGTCTCTGTGGGGCAACCCTCAGTCCTGAGGCTGCTCCACCGTCACTCAGCTGCTCGTTCAGCTCCTCCAAGTCCTAGACCAAGTGTGTGTTTACCTCTGTGACAAAGGGTGCTGGCTTCTCCCGCGGGACCCGCACACCATCAAGGTCAAAGACGACAAGAACAACAGGTTCAGTCTGTCCTCATGGACGCCAGCTCCTGCCTCTGGGTTCCACCCTGTCCTGACTGTCTCCTGCTTTACATGTATTTTCCATGTCCACCCTGCAGAATTCACGCCCCAGGGTCAAACACAAAGAACACAGCCATAGAGAGGCTTTTTGATCACCTCCCACAACCCTGTAAGCTCAAACCCCTGTAATAAATAAACAAATGAGTGCATTCCTAGTGGCCATGCGTCTCTGATTGAACCATGGCTGATGTATGTAAAACGTGGGATGTATTTATTCAAGCCAACGTGTCCATCCAGGCCTGAAGACAGACACACGGATTTATTTTAGCGTAAGGATTTTTCCAGCCCTAAACCAGAGGATTTTAAAGTAAACTCGAAGTCTCTGCACATCCATAATCAATTGCAAATCCAGAGAGTCGTTTCCTCTACACAACATTAACACCTAGGCTGGTGGGACAGTTCAGGGGGAGGTGCCAAGCACACGATATTTCCTCTCCTCCAGGGATCCCATGAAAAAGGCAGTAAGAAGAATTTAAAAGGTATAAACCCACCAGAGCCAGGAGAATGGGAGGAGACCCAAGAGCAGGTGAAGAGTTTTGATAAACTCTGGGAGACATAAAGCGGATGGAAGAATGGTGCTTAGTGAAGGGAAACAAAGAGAGGGAAGCCTAGAATATAAATGAAGGGTCTGCAAGACTTTGAGACAGCAGGCGACACGGGGCACAGGCTGAGATGCAGTGCTGCCTGCATGTTGACTGTGTAGACAATCCAACACCCAGCTCTCCCCTACACGGTGAGCAGGTCTGCCACAAACAGCCACTTCTCCCAGCCAAAAATTGAGGACATTTGTTTTTGTTTTTTTCCATTTTTTTTATTGTAGTAAAATGCACATAAGATTTACCATCTTAACCATTTTTAAGTGTGCAGTTCAGTGTTCTAAAATACATTCCTGTTGTTGTACCCATCATCAACATCCAATTTCTTAATTCTTTTTGTCTTGTAAAATCAAAACTCTATACCCATTAAACAATAACTTCCCATTCTCGCCTCCCCACTGGCCCTGGAAACCATCCTTCTACTTTCTGTCTTTATGAATTTGATTACTCTAAGTATCTCATATAGCTGGAATCATATAGTATTTATCTTTCTGTGACTGGCTTATTTCACTTAGCATAATGTCCTCAAGATGCATCCACATCGTAGCGTATTGCACCAGTCCCTTCCTCTGTAAGGCTGAATAATATGGCATTTTACATATAGAGCACGTTTTGCTTAACCATTCGTCCACTGATGGACGCTTGGGTTGCTACCACATTTTGCCTATTACGAATAATGCTACCATGAACATGGGTATACCTCTTCCAGACCTGGCTCTCAATTCTTTTGGGTATATACCCAGGAGTGGAATTGCTGGATCGTATGGTAATTCTACGTTTAGTTTTTTGACAAACCACGATACTGGTTTGCACAGTAGCTGTGCCATTTTACATTTCCACCAACAGTACCAAGGGTTCCAGTTTCTCTATATCCTTGCTAACACTTACTACTTTCGGGATTTTTTATAGTAGCTATCCTAATGGTGGAGGAGATGTTCTTAATTTAAAAAATAAAAATGTGGCCGGGTGCAGTGGTGGTGGCTCACGCCTGTAATCCTAGCACTCTGGGAGGCCAAGGAGGGAAAATCACTTGAGGCCAGGAGTTTGAGACCAGTCTGAGCAAGAGAGAGGCCCCATCTTTACTAAAAATGGAAAAATCAGCCAGGTGCAGCTACTGGGGAGGCTGAAGCAGGAGGATCACTTGAGCCCAGGAATTTGCAATGAGCTGTGATCCCACCACTAGCCCAGGTGACATAGCAAGACCCTATCTCAAAATAAATAAACAAATAAAAGTTTTAAAAATAAATTAAAATGCAAATAAATTTTAAAATTAAAAAAAAAAATGTTGTTCTTGACTTTAAAAGCCCTCTGGGGAAAATTAGGTCACCGAGGAAGCAGTATCTCAGAGTCAAGCCCTGCATTAATTCTCTGTCGAGTTGCCCCAGCATCACAACTGCTCCCCATCCATCCCGTTCAAAAGCCTAACGATCAACAATCCCAGTTCTGTATGCAGAGCTCCTTATTGCTTTGGTATTAAATAAAAATAAAACACCTAATATTTGCAATGTAAATTTTAAAAATCAAGCAGAAAAAAAATGACACACCCCCCCCTCCAAACAACAAAGATAATCCAAGGCACAGAAGAATACTAAAAACACAAGCAAAACAAAATCTGTAACACCAAGAATTATATTCTATGAATAAATGAGCCATGAGGGAATGAGAAAGAGCTCTTAGAATTTGAAAATCTGGCTGTACGATTGCAGAAATTGTAAAAGTGCAAAGGAAGAGTTGAACGATACATTTGAGAGTATCTCCCAGAATATTAGAAAAAAAAGATTTAAAAAACACAAGAGAAATGTTAAGAGCAAGAGATTAAGTCATGAAGTTCAACATCAGTTCAACCTCTGCTGAGCCAGGCGGGCCACGAACGGTGTGATCCTCCCCCACCATGGAAGGAAATTGATATTGAATCAAGAAGCAGTACAGGGTCCTGTTTATGCTATATATTGTTATTTATTTTAGAGACCATACAAGTGACTAACCAAAAGAACCCGAAACAGGAATGGCCGGGAAAAAGCAGTTGCCTTTGGGGAACAAGACCATCTTGAGCGGAGGGCTGCCCAAGCGAGGAGTTGGCAGAGGAACCAGGTCACAGAGAAAGACAGACAGGGAGAGACACAATCCGGACCTCATCATATCTAGAGAGTCCCTCTGTCACCCTGAGGGTGGAACTGCATTTTTCACGATGTAAGCCAGTAAAGTCTGCTTTGGAGTTGTGTTTCCGGAACTTGCCATTAAAGATGTCCAACATACACCAACAGTCTCTCTCCTTCACCTCCCACCCCTCCTCAAGTTGGGGGTCTTTGCTCCGCATCTTCATAAACCTGCTTCAGCGATGTGTCACGTTGAGTATCTGCATGACAAGTTGAGAGTTCCTAGCTGTGTGAGTTAATAGTGTTGTTATTTAATTGGTAAGTCCGAGTTCATCCAGCGATGCTGTCTTAAAAAGTAAGGAGGTACTGTTGATTTGAAGAGACTGGATTGGGTGCCGATATAGTTTGGGTATTTGTCCCCTCCAAATCTTGTGTTGAACTTCGATCCCCAGTGTGGGAGGTGGGGCCTGGAGGGAGGTGTTTTGGTCACACGAATCCCTCATGGTCCTGTGCTCACAGTAATAAGTGACTTCTCTCTCTATGAGTTCCTGCAAGAGCTGGTTGTTGCAAAGAGCCTGGCCCCTTGTCCCCCTCTCTCTTGCTCCTTCTCTCGCCCTGTGACACACCTGCTCCCCCTTTGCCTTCTGCTATGATTGGAAGCTTCCTGAGGTCCTCACCAGAAGCAGGCAGATGCTGGCGCCATGCTTCTTGTACAGCCTGCAAAACTGTGGGCCGAATCAACCTCTCTTCTTTATAAATTACCCAGTCTCCAGTATTCCTTTACAGCAATGCAACATGCCTAATACGGGTGCCTAAAAGTTGAGCTTCTGGGTTTAGGACATCTCTGTAGCCATAACAAGAATATTCTTGAATCAAGCTTCAAAGCACTGCTGGATGAACAAAGTGCATGGCTGTCTTTTTCCATTCTTAGAATCACAGAGTCATGGAACACCAGAAATGAGAGTGTCTTAGAGACGACCCCGCCTAACATCCCTATTTTTACGTGTGAGAAACTGGGCTCCTGGGAGCTTCTGTAGTTTGCTCAGAGGACACGCAGAGGGTGACTGGCAGCACCAAGGCTGGAATCTGGTTTTTCCAGGCTCTCAGTCCCTGGCTTTTTGTGTTTCATCTTTGGTGGGGAGGAAGGGAGATGATAGCAAAATGATACCATTGAGTCCTCGGAGTCAAATAAGGAGCATGAACAGGGACACAAAGGTATCTTGAATGACAATGACTGACCACTGCGTCTCCCAAGGGGCCGATTGTGGCTGGTTCTAGTGAGTTCTGAAGCTTTTCTGAAGCTGAGATCTTAGATCTTGGAAGCTAAGACATCTAGACTGGTAAACTAGTGCATCTTCCAAGTGTGTAGACGCATGCAAGGACACCTCTCAGCCCGCGTGATGGAAGCCACCAGCAAGCCACGTGAGTCAAGTCTCTCTGGCTCATTCTATTGGGCTTTGCACTCTTTGCTGTGAGAGAAACTTTTTCTTGTTTTTTCAAACCTAATCAATCACACGGTACAGTCTTGTTTAAATGTTAGATAAGTACATTAAAGAAACATCTGAAGGAGAAACAAGAACTGCCCCTAGCCTCACAACTCTCACACAATAACTGACTTCCTTTTTATTTATTTATATATTTTTTTTGCTCATTCTCTCTGGCTTTTGTCCATGTGCACACATAATTCTGCTTGGTTGTAATCAGAAGGAGCATACAATTTTGTATTAAAGCAATAAAGTTTTAGTGATATATAGATATACAAGGCAAATGGCCATAAAGCAAAATTTATGTAGGTTTGTAAGGGGAAAATCCATTTTCAAGGGGAGAGTATGGAATAATAGCACATATTAGAGCAGTCCGTTTGGGATGGTGCTTATAAAGATTTTAATAAAATTTCTTCCCTTTCCTTTTTATATGGTTCCTTAACCAAGTCATGATGAAATAAATGTTATGTATGTTCAGGCTATATTTGTACCATTTGATTTTTAAAACAATCACGGTGCTTAAGGAGAGAAAAAAACCCATAGATCTTAGTGCTAGAAGGAAACTTAGAGATATTATTTCCAACTCAGTGAGAGGCAAATTGTCCACAGCACTTGGAATTATGTAAGCAAGGCCCAATTTTGTATTCCTCTATCTTGCCATGCAAATTCAGCTAACCTCAAGCAATAAGTGAACAAGCATTTATCTATTATTTACTGCACATCTAGTGCTGGGCATTATTAGGTTCACAAAACAGTAGACCCTTTGCCCACAAAGTTCTAACAAACTGAAAAATTGAGGCAAATAGACATGAAACTGTCAGTGAATTGACGTGGCATGATATATATTTAATTGCCATTTTGTTTTCTGCCTATATTTCCCTCTACCCTCAGAAACATTTATTTCTCCCAGTTCTGGAGGCTGGGAAGTCCAAGATCAAGGTGCCAGCCAACCTGGTGTCTGGTGAGGGCTGCTTGGTGGCTGCAGACAGCTGCCTCCTTACTGTATCCTCGCAGAGCAAAGAGCACGAGGGAGCTCTGGTCTCTTCATCCCATTATAAGGACACCAGTACCACCACAGGGGTTCCACCGTGTGACCTCATCCAAACCCAACCACCTCCCAAAGGCTCCTTCTCCAAACACCACCACCTTAGGAATTAGGGCCTTGACATATGACTTTGGGAAGTGACATTCAGTGCAAAGCACCCTCCCCTGTGCCTAACCACTGTGGCTGACATGGGGGCTACATCCAACATCCTCCTAGCAGCTTTCTTGTTGCCTCTCCAGTTCTAGACTGGTCTTTCTCACCTCTGTGTCTCAAATAGCATAAATCATATTTTATTATGTGAGAAGATGAGCAGTGGTTGTGCCTCCTATAACTATTCCACATGGATACAGTAATGAGAATGTTAACCAACACACGTACACACTCCTCCTGGCATTCCTAAAATTCAGGCATGGATGGCACCTGTCCCTGTGACCGTGCATTGGTCAGGATAAGTCACAAAGAAAAACACAACCCACTCTCACTGATTTGAACAGAAGGGAATTTACAAGGAATCACGTGCATGGCTCATAGGATCGAAGACAGACTCTACACTGACCTACCAGAAATATCTTCCCAAGTCATACCACAGAACTGGACTGCCAAGCTTCCTGCCACCATTACAGAATTGCTGGTCAAATCAGGAAGATACCACGACAACTGATGAATCCAAAATGGCACCCACATCTGCTGCAATCTGGTCTCCTGCCCTTTGCAGCTCCAAATTCAAGTCTCCCCCTAGTGCAGCTGATTGGTATCATCTAAATCACAGCCAGAAGTGTAGCTGCAAGAGAGTCAGGTCAGTGTCGTTCTCGGCTTCCCAGACTCCATAATAATGGGCAATCTAGAGGGACGGAGGTTAAACAGAGGCTAAGGGATCCCAGCCACACTATCTTCCACACTGAGAGAGAGGGAAATGCACCAAAACTAAGGGGTGCTCTGTGTGCTCCCCCTTTCTACTCATTTTACTTAGAGCAATTAATCCTCTACATCAACAAACATTTGTTGAGCCCCTGCTATGAATCAAGCACTACACTATGGGCTGGGAATGCCAAGATAACTACAGCACTGGGGTACCCTCTAAGGAACTCACAGTCTAGTGGGAAAACCAATTTGAGAAGCCAGTGGTGAGAACACAGAGAGAGGGCTTCTGGCAGAGATTTGCATAAAGTGCTCAGGGAGCCCAGATGAAGCCTTACACACTCTGGGTTCCTCTCCTCTGGAAGAATAAACCAGATTTCTGCTTCTCCCAGAGTCTTTCTTCTGAATGCATGCCGCTGTCAGAGTCCAGGCAGTCAGAGTTATAAGTCCCTGGAAACCCAGCTGAGTTTCTTCAAGTCTGTTTTGTTGTTGTTGTTGTTACGATTGTTGTTTTAACAAAGCACTGAAATGACTTTCCCCAACCAAAACATCTTTAAGCAAATATTAAGACTAATGCGGCTTTTTCATCCATGTGTGTACATGTGTGTAAGGAGTTCTGCTTATATCTGGGCAAGCATCCTGTGCGTTCCTATCTATACCATCACTAGCGTCCAGGAGTACCTGTGTGCGTGGTCCTTCAGCATGCTTGTTGTTTGTAAAAATGCATGAACGCAGACGAAAGTTTGATGAAGGTCAAATATGAATACTTAAATTCAAGGAAACATCTGAGAAGAGGGGAAAATATATCTATGTGTGTAGGAATCACACATAAGAGGTTCTTACACTGAATTGTGAGGGTGGCCTTAAGAGCGTCTTGTTTTCCTTCCAGAGCTACCCTAGAAGTTCTCTTTTATTATTTCCATGGAAAGGGGCCCTTGAGAACAAGGTTAGTCTCATCCCCTCTATCCTGTGTGTTCCCCGAGAACAGAAATTGATCTTCTTCAACTCTGGCCACAGTGTACAACGTCTGCCACAAAGGCGGTGCTCAGGGAAAAAGCCAGGAGAGAGGCAGAGAGGGAGGAAGGGAAGAAAGGAAAGGAGGAGGGAATGGGCAGGCGGAGGGGAGGAGGAGACGGCCCTGTTTGTCACAAGCAGACAATTAGCTCGTAGTAACAGAGCTGAGCTCATAAACCTCTGGATAAGACAGGTAAGATCCTCCACTGGAGCAAAGGGCCACCTCCCACCCCCGCCAACATCTTCTTGGACCAAGCCAGCTTCTCCCCGACCCATCCATGGACCCTTGGCCCTCAAGCAGACGGATGTCTTTGGTTTGACCCCTGTGAAGCAGCCCTGTCCACACGGATGCCAGGTCAGCAGTGACAGGAACAGAGAACAAGCCTGTGAGCTGTGAAGCCCCCGTGGTCTCCTTGAGGCCCTGCTTGTCAGAAGGACTCAGGGCAAGTCCCCAACCTCTCCAGGCTGCACAGTAGTGTCCTGATCCATTGAACAATGCACTGTGTGATCGCTACGATTCCTTCCCTCCTGACTCCTGTGACACCCTGCAGTGCCAGCCAGCTCCTCCTGCACTGTCTTCCCAGAGCATCAGGCTCTGTCTGTGACCGAGGCCCTGGGAACGCAGCCCTTCCCCTCCTCCCAGGGCTGGTCACCAGCTCTCAGCACCTACATGGGCCCACTCTCGGAGGAAACAGCAGCTACCTGACCACAGGCAGGCAGGGCCGATAAACAGGGTAATGCTACTCAAGTTCAGGCAAGCACCAAGTCACACACTGGACACGGAGGTCAGCCTTGGGGGCCGCTCCTTCAAGGCTCTGCACGATCTGGTTAAATCCACCGGATCCTGGGCCCAGTCCTTCCTCGGTCAAGGACGCTTCCGGCTCTGCACAGACACCAGCAAATCTTCGCTCGCTTCCCTCGGCTCCTCAGAAAGTCCTTTCCTCAAACACGACCCAGTTCCTCTTCTCTGTCCTGCTGCTCCCAGCCCGGGGCCCTGGTTTCTCTTCATCTTTTTACTAAGAGGGCGCGAGCAGACAGGCCTCTCTTCCAGGAGGCGAAGAGCCTTCTGCATTTATCCATCACGCGGACACATTAGCTGCTGTGATTAAAGATCTCTCGACCCGCTCACATCTTCAACTCCCCAGGGCGCGGGGGTTACAGAGATGAGGTCTGCTGCTTCCTCCGACACTGGGGAGGGAGCCGGCGGGTGCAGACGGGGAGGAAGGAGGGCAGGAACCAACGAATATGAATGCCCAAAGCACTGAGCTGCGTTCCAGGAAGGGTCTCCGGGACAAATGCACCCCATCCCTCTCCTAAAGGGCTTTTCCATCTAGTGAGGGAGACAGACTGGTGTGCAGGATGTCGCTGCTAATTGGCCTAAAACATCCCGGAAGAAACGCCTAATGCAGCATGCAGAGGGAGATCCAAGAGCCACTCATCGATCCCGTCTCGGGGAGAATCCAGATAGACGCCCATGGGGAAGTAAAACTTGAAAACGTTTGAGATTTTCAGCTTTATTAGATAGCGGTGCTGATGCTCTCCACCTGTGGTGCGCGTTATGGTTTACAAAGCGCCTTCATCGTCCTCAAAGTCCACTCGATTCTGTTCGTTCGTGGGCACCGATAGGTTCAAACAACGCTTAAGCCTACTGTGTGCCAGGCTCAGCGAGCGTGTGTTCTAAAGGGCAGCATCAGGTCACTGTGGCAGCAGAAGGGAGTGTGGAGTCCGACCCAGGGTTGAGGGAGGAGAGTCTGGGGACAGAATTCAGGTAAGATGCCCCGGTAGACGCTGCAGAGGAGCAGGTCGCGCTGGGGAAGACAGAGGGCAAGACGGGAAGAGAGCGTGTCAGAACGACACGAGCGAAGGCAGGGACTGAGCACGGTGGCGGAGCACAGGGAGCAAAGAGGACAGAAGACCCAAAGATACAGGCTGACGCGGCAGCACCCTCAGGGCAATCCTGGGACACAAGGGCAGGTGGAGGTGTCATAGCACGACTCGAAGAGCTTCTCTGAGATACACGCAGCCCCACACGCCCGCACCCCCAGCCCCAGATCCTGGGATGCCCGAGGGTGGGGAGAGACACCTGCTTCTCCGAGGGCTCATGACTCCTTTTGAAAATAAGAGAGCAAGTTGATTACTCTTCCCTCATGCGGTTCTGACCTCCTAGCCACACTGTCCTCCGTCCCCTGGGTCAGCATGACTGTCGAAATGAATTTCAGCATCTCTCTTTTGCCGCCTAAGTCAGGGGAGGATTTTCTTCCAAGCTTCTGGCTTCCTGAGCATTGACCATGCCAGGCCCGGGGCTACCCGCGAGCGCCTGGAGCTTTGGGACCTGCCCTCTCTCGCACCTCCTGCAGCCGCACCATGAACGGGGCCCCTGCTGGACCCTCCGGCCCTGACCCCCGACCCGTCTGGATTTGCGATGTCTACCGAGCCCTGTCTGTACCTCCATCCATCGGTCTCTGCACTACCTGACTCCAGAGCTTGGGGTCGGCTCATTCTCATCCCTGGTCCTAGCCAGGGCCACGAGTGTGTCACCTGTTCCAATAGGACAGACCGATGCCTCCCCAGGTTCCAATGGGACTATAGGACAAGTGGCAGTCTTTCTGTAGGGAGGGACTTCTTTCCAAACGTAAGAATTAGAATACACGAAGGCACACACACAAAAAAAAATAACAAGTCATAAAAGAACGTGGAACTCAAGAAACTTCAAGAAACACATTGTGGTTGCAGCGTGAGGCTTGTGGCAAGCGGTAGGAAGGTCGAAGCTGGGAAACCAGCGTGGACCAAACCTTTGAAGGGCTTTATGTACAGAAGTCCTCCCCGTGGAATATAAAACACTCCCCATATTTGATGGTGTTGGGGGTCATCAGTCGGCTTCCTGGTCTCTGAATTGTTGGGTTTCTGCATCCTTAGAAAATTTCTCAATAGCAAAAGCGTCAATTAAAAATGAGGTTGGGTCCCCATAACCAAGATAGTGACCCTCTAGTGACACTAGGGAGAGCAGGGGAGGTTGGATTTGCCATATATTAAAGAAGCCAAATCAACAGGCTGTAGTGAATATTGGGGAGGGGTATTCGCTAAGGATACCTTTGATTGCCAGAACATTCAGCATGAACCAGAGTAAACAGGAAAGGAAACTGGTTTGCTCAGGGAGTTGAAAGAGTCCGGCAGCACGGTGGGCTTCGGATATGCTTCGCCGAGAGCCACCTGGGCCCTGGCGTGTGGCTCAGTGGCTCCGCTGTCCTGGCTGGTGAGCCGTGCCCTCACGCAGGGTGTCCACAGGGCAGCAAATGGGCTGAGCTTGTCCAGACCTCACATTTGTGCAGCGCCTCTCTCGAAACAAATGAGAGGCTTTCCTTCCTCCAAGAAATCCCACAAAAGTCGTGGATTTACTCTGTTTGAACCATCCTGAGCCACCCCAGGGCCAGGGCAGGGCCGCACACTGAATGGCATGGGCCTCTGAGCCCATCTCTGTGGCAAGAGAGACGGACTCGTGACATGGTCCATTCAAGGGCCTTGAACGACCAGGGCGCACCGCGCAGGCTAGGGGCGGGGTAAATTCCGCCCCAACCACGTAGCTAATACGTGGGGGACAGTGGGGGAGAAGTCATTCCCCAGACTAAAACCTGGGTGCTGTGAGCAACGGGAGAGTGACGGATATTGGGTCCCAAGCTGCCCCTTGTCGTGCTAGAGGGTGAGGATGGTGACACCAGGTCACACTAGTGACAGAACCAGCGTTTCTGGCTCTGATGGCTGCAGATGTTGAACACCCTTAACACAGGCTGGAAATATAGGAAAAGAAGGAGGTTCGGGGCAGGGCAGAGGTGAGGGGGATGATGAATCTATTGTTGAATTGACTCAAAGACATAGAAGTGGAGATGTTTAATGGTCCATTCTGGATCTTTCCGGTAACCCCACACCAGGAAAACCTCAACTAAGTGGCCCCACTGTTTATCCCAACACTGTTCCATGTCTCTTTAGAGTTTTGAAATACTCTGCAGTTATTGATTAGCCATTAGTGATTCCCTCTGTCCCCACAGAAGTGTTTCCTCTGCAGTGCGACGACCTACAAATAACCGGAAACGGGGGTGAGCAGGTGCGGGTCGGAAGACAAAACATTCCTCTTAATGTGAGAAATTAATTTGTGGCTCTAATTGCCTCCAACTCCAAATGGGAAAAAAAAAAAATCCTCATTTTCCCAGCATTCAACATAGAACACAGGCTTTCTCTGAATAAAGAAAATAATCTGTCAGGGCAGGGAAAGGACGTATGCTGCTAAAACGTCAATCTTACGACACTGTTGAGGAAAAGCAGGTTTAATTACATTCAAATCTGCATAGAATCATTTTTGAATGGTGTGCAAGGAGCCTGAAGGTCTAAGATTTCAGACTTGACAAGACACTTAGACAAAGGCAGTGGGGAGAGAGCGCAGTGTAACGGGGCGGGGGACCGGATTCTGGACCGTGGTTCTGTCGCGTGTAACAGAGGGTACCCAAGCGTAAATGTTCTCGTGTTGCCTTTCGCATCTGTGAAATCATCTTGGAAAATTGAGTCCAGAGTCTTTTCCCAAAAATAAGTATTTTATCTTATAGAACAGTCTTAATGGTTGTTCTATATCCCTGTGAAGGGTACACAGGGACATGCCCTGGGATTTTCTAATTCACAGATGTCAAAACAGAGGCTGAGGGAAAGGCCCCATCTGAAGCGATCCGGAAAACCATCGGTGACTCAGAACTTTATGAACTAGAGCCGTATCGCAGCCCAGAAGCCAGGTCCCTGAGCAAGCACTGACAATAGAAGGCGGTTAGCTCTAACCCCACGGAAAATAAGCCTCCCGCCATCCCTTCCCCAGCCATCCCCTCCCCCAAAAAAAATCTGAAGAGAAAAATAATTTAAAGTCTCTCCACATATAGGAGCCCAGCAGGCATGCCGGCTTCCAAGGAAACGTGCTCAGGGAAGCACATGCCCTCACAAAGTGTCCCCGTCAGAGGACGTGTCATTTCGGCTGAGCAATCCCTCTGTACCAGGGACAATGTAGACAACCCAGGAGACTAAATGACAGCCAGGCTCAGTGGCTGTAATCCTAGCTCTTTGGGAGGCAAGGCGGGAGGATTGCTTGAGGTCAGGAGTTCAAGACCAGCCTGGGCAACATAGAGACCCTGTCTTCACAAAAAAATAAGAAAAATTATCCAGGCATGGTGGTATGCACCTGTAGTCCCTCAGGAGGCTGAGGCAGGAGGATCACTTGAGCCCAGGAGTTCAAGGCTGCAATGAGCTATGATCATGCCACTGCACTCCAGCCTGGGCAACATAGCAAGACCCTGTCTCAAAGAAAAAAAAAAACAACTAAGTGTTTTAATAAGTTTTGAGGGACATACCTCAAGAGGCACCCACTGACCTGCAGCCAGCTACAGACATTCTCCACCCTGATGACCACTTGACATTGTCATTGCAAATGGCCTCTGCCCAGGTCCAGTATTGTCTGGTGATGGCTAGCCTAGCAACCTGGGCAAAAGCACACTTCTATGCCTTCTCTCTTCTTTTCCTTTCTTTCCCTTTCTATTCAGAGCAAAGCCACTTGAGGAGCTTGGTTCTTGGTACCACGTGTGCCTCCCCACTCCTGTGTTGCATCTCATGAGATCTTTAGATGCATCAAGAAAGCGCTGGAGATGTCAAAAGGGATCATAGAACCTAGAAATTTATCAAGACAGTAAACTGAAGTTAAAGTATCAATTCCATAAACAATCACTGAGTAAAATACAGCACACATGGGCAGGAATACTCCAGGCTGAGCCCATCTTCCAATAGGAAGATGCTCAGACCAGAACATTGCCTATAGACGTCAGAAGGTTCCAGTTGGTGCACAGATCAGTCTACGAGAACTGTGGAGAGCCTCTCTGACTCAGGGCATTATGAAGACAACAAAAACATTGGTTGCAAATCAATGACTCTGCACCACAGAATGACGACCACATATACTTTGTTACACAGTTAACTTAAACATAATTCTACAAACAACAGCAATAGGAAATATATAGCAGGGTTCTGATATTAATTTCCAATCTCCCCTCATGAAGGAACTAGTGAAAACCCTTTGTCAGATGCCTTTGTCTGGTCCTGCAGGAACTTATTTTCTTTTCACATTATCCAGGCTCTGCTGATCTCTGTGTCCCAGGCTGTTCTTGTTCCATGCCATTCTGTGCTGGAATGGTTACTTCCTGTTATCAGTGTCATTATTATTAATTTCAGAAAATATCTGTCTCTTGGCCTTATATTTTAAAGAGTCTGCATCCACTGTGGTTGCTTTTCTTTCAGTGCTCTCTGTCCAATGCCAGTTGCCAACAATTTATCACACAGGACTGGCTTTTTCTCCTACATGACTGTGGCTTTCTGTCTCTCTCTCTAAATACCTCCACGTGCAATCTCAGTGTTGCCCAAAATTCCTAAAAGAAGTTTGTGAATGTATAAGCTTGCTCCTTTTGACAGGAATAGTAATTTGCTGGAAATTGTTTCCTTTTCCCACCTCTGCAAAAAAGTTGACAATTTGCTACCTCTGACACGTCTTGCCTGTCTGCGGCAGCCCTAGGTTTAATTATCTGACCCCTTCACATCCTCCGTTGTGTTAGAACGAACTTGCCAAATTTGCTCTTGACCGAAGTGAGTTCTCCTTGCACTCTGACTGTGGCAAAATGGTGTCCTTGCATCAGAGACTAAATTAAAACCATGCAAGTTTCAAGGTTACATGATCCTACATAATGATCATGAGCCTTAATACACATTTTACTTCCTAGGAATTGGCTGAGGGTGGGTTACTATAGGCTGGAACTATTATGTTATATATTTGGAAATCAAGTATATTTAAATGACAGAATCAAAGCCAATAGAATATTTTATACCTGACTTGGTTTAGGTCTGGATATGATGCTTAGACATAAGTAACTCGACTAGAGTCCTATATGCAGCGTTTGGGCCCTAGAACCATAAAACAGCATTGTTATTAAAATGTACATGACGGTCCCACAGGCAAGCTTGAAACAGTTGTCTCTAGGAGTCAACAACCAATATTTTCTCTCAGCTAAAACATTTTAAAAGCCATTTCCAGGTGGAAACAACCCAAATGTCCATCGCCTTAGACAATTTTGGGATGAATAGATAAACGGAAGGTGGTCTATACCTTCTGTTCCGTATGGTGGAACATTATTCAGCCTCAAAAAGGATGGAAATTCTGCCCCGTGCTGCAACAGGGAGGAACCCTGACAACGTTATGCTCAGTGACATAACCCAGACACAAAAGGACAAAGACCATATGATTCCACTTATAAGAGGCACCTAGAGTAGTCGGACTCATAGAGCGAAAGCAGAGCCGGGGTTGCCAGGAGCTGGGGTGGGGGGCAAAAGGAGCCCGTGTTTAACGGAGTTTTAGTTTGGGAAGATGAGAAAAGGTGTGGAGGTAGATGGGGTGATGGTTGCACAATAATGTAAATGTACTTAATGTCATTGAATCATACACTTAGAAACGGTTAAAACTGTGAATTTTGTTATATATATATTTATCACAATTTTTAACGTGACATAAAAATGCATTTCCAGGTGAGGATTTTTAATATTCCCCAAAATATCTGGCTCTGTGGTTGAAATGGCTTCCAAAGGACCTAGATGAGTTGCCTTGTGATCCTAACCATGTGCACGGAATATCCAGAAGTCACAAATGTGGGAACGTGGTCATATCCAACCGCAAACATTTCAAAGCCCAGAGCAACAAATCGCTAACGCTTTTTCCTGGCTTTCTGGACAACCCTCCCAAAAGGCTTTTCTGTTCTTCAAGATTCAGAAAGGTGTGTCTTATAGGTCAACTTGGGAGGGGAGTAGGCAGGCTAAAAAGACACAGGCACACAAACGGTTCCCCACGACGACTCGCAGTGAACACTATGCTTTGCTTGGTTGCTGCAGCCGACAGCCCCGAAGTGGCCTCGTTCCGCACTCTGCCTCTCAGCCCCCGTCCGCCCCCACTCCCCCGACCCCACTCACCGCTCTCTGGCCTGGGCATGTCTACGTCCTGCCCACTGAACTGCATAGGCGTGAGGACGTGTTTGCCATCAGGGACCAATTCCTCAAAGAAATAAAATATATATGTACATACATTTTCACTTGTAAAGAGCAATCTCGAAGGGCCTCACATTACCTGTTTTATGAGAACTGTTGAGGATATCAACTTCAAATGAAGTAAATATTCATCACCACGCAGAAGCTGAAATGAAAATAAATCATAAATGAAATCCTAATGAAAATAAGTCCTTAAAATGACTCCCCCACCTTTTTTAAAAAAATAACTTGGCAAATAACTCTGCAATTGATTTCTTTTCCTACCACTGACTCTGTTTCTAGAAGGAGTGAGAAGTGATGGCAAAAAAAAAAAGAGAGAGAGAGAGAAGAGAGGATGGGCTGTAAAGCCAGAGAGATGACCTCATTCCTGGCCCCGCCAGGTACCAACTAACATCTCTGGCTCTCTCTGGAAGCCCAGTGGTCTGTGCTCAAACAGGGACCATAATACAGGCATCTACGCTGCAAGATTACAGCAAGGATTAGAAATTGCACGTGAACAGCATCTGAAGCAGTGTCTGGCACATAGTAAGTGCTCAGTAAGTTATATCAATGATCACGATGTCTGCATCCCAAGCGCAGTGGCATAGATCACACACCAATACCTTCCCATGGCTCCAACACCATTCTCCCACCATCCCTCAGTAAAAGGTGTCCTGCACACAGAATCTGGTGCAAATTCTTTGCCCTTACACTATTTCCTATTTTATCAGTGTGGAAAAGTGGGAAAATAGCACAAATACAGTAAGAATTCCCTCATCAGTAAA
>RJWJ010026365.1:0-23081 GCA_004363605.1 Indri indri | reverse complement strand
CGTTCTTCTGCTCTTGTGGTGCTTCACTTTGGATAATGGGCTTAATTTTAATCCAGGAAAGTGTAAGAGGTGCTAGATCACTGTCATTTCTTATGATTGAGTAATATTCCATTGTAAATATATACCAAATTTTATTAATCCACTCATGGATTGACGGGCACTTGGGTTGTTTCCACATCCTTGCGATTGTGAATTGTGCCGCCATAAACATTCGGGTGCAGATGTCTTTATCATAGAATGTTTTGTGCTCTTTTGGGTAGTTGCCTAATAGTGCTATTGCTGGATCGAATGGTATTTCTTTAAATCATTCGTTTTTAAAGTTTCTCCCATAAGGTTAGGCTCTTCTGTAGAAGAGACTTCTCTTGAGAGGTAAGCAGCATGACAACTTTAGAGAAGGAATCACAGGGAGAGGAATTCAGGGTAGAGACATGAGGGTTCTGCTCATGGCACAGAACTAGGAGTCACTGGCTGTGTGCAAGTTACAGAGTCCTCCTTTTTTTCACTGAAACTATACAGAGCAAGAAAGTGTTTCCTAAGATCTGGAGGTTGTGCCATGCAACTGATACCCAGCAGCGTTTTGGGGGGCAGGGGATATGATCGAAATGAAGTTATGGCCCAACCAAACTGTTTTTTTTGCATTCCAGTTCTCATGAGAAGCTTGAGGACTCAGTTTACTCAGGCCAGGTGAGCTGCACAAAGCAGGCTTTTTTGCCTGGGGCCAGGTGCAGCCCCATCGCAGGGCCCAGTAAACAGTCATGGCCACTGGCCCCAACCTGCTGCCCACAGAGCCCTTGAGACGGGCCTCCTGCCTGCAGCTGCCCTCAGCTGGGCTAACACCATCAAACAGGGTTTCTGCGGGACAATTGTTTCTTTGTCAGGTCCTTTGCACACAAGGGCAGCTGTGAGCCCACAGAATTCTCTCCCTGAACTAAGGCTTCGGTGTGTTCTCCAGAAAGCAAGCAAAATGTCCCTCCTGCACTCTCTGCCTTTCTGTGTCAAGTATTGACATTTCATATTGGAGTCTAGATGCCAGGAACTCTTGTGAAAACATAATTATTTATGTATTACGTGGAAACCGAAGGTTCATTATTTCAGGAAGCTGCAAGCCTAAAAAATGTATTTAAAGTCATGCATACAGACAAGTCATGTCTTTGTACATATATTTTTGAGAAGGTTTACAGTCTTCAGGATAAATATCCATCCCAGAACTGGCCTGGCTGTTATCAAATGTATCAGTGAGGACACTTGGCCATCTGTACCTGGAAAATGGTACAATTTACATTAAGAGGGGAAATTCCACGTAATGACTCTCATAGCCAACTTATGACCCATGTTCTTCATAAGTTCCCCTCTAAATATTAAACTAGGAACTGTGCATCAGAAGGTCAATCGGCCCAGTGTTTCTAGTAAAATGAATGGCATATTGTAAATGACACTGGCCGAAATAAGTAAAATAGAAAGTGAGTGTTCTCCAGTCAACACACAGCTATGTTTGAATGCCGCGTTTGACTTTAGCTGTAAGCACTGGTCTGTTATACAGAGAGCGGCGTGTCTAATGGAGTGTGACTGCATTAACAGTGCCAAGGGGCACACGAGGGCAAGGTTCAGCTGCCAGGCACATTGACCATGCAGCGGATCCCCGGTCCGAGCGGCAAAGCCCTTGCACGTTTCCTGCTGAAATGCAGCCTGCGTGAATGGATCAGATTCCATTTTATCACCAAGTTGCTGTTTGATGGACCCCTCTGTGTTGTCTTAAACACTTAGAGGCTGTTAATACCAAGTCAATAGAGTGCTTGACTGTCAGATTGCTGTATTTAAAGAAAACACATGCTGTATTTACTGGTTTTCTACATTAGCAAATGCTTTCCAGGGTGAGCTTTACTTTATTTATCACTGAACCAGCATTTCATTTTTTTTTTGACATCTTTCCATTCTGATAAGCCAAACTTAGGATTGGTGTGTGCTGACAGGCCAGAAATGAATTCCTAATGAAGAGGACTAAAACAGTTAATAAAAAACCATTATTAGAAGAGACAGTATGAGTTTATAATATAAACACAAATTCAAAAGGATTGTTTTGAAAATATTACCTGGCAGGCACGGCTGCTAGTAAAACTCTCCTCCGTGGCTATGTACAACTTCTTTATGAGATGTAAACACATTAGTTTTTTTCTCCCAAGAGTTTCAGGGCTTCACATTTTATATTCATTCTCCTTATCAAATGTCACAGAGTGGAGTCACTTGACAGGTTTTAGAATAATCCCTATCAACACACTAATATGTTACAATACCTTCCCACAGCAAACCCCAAAGTAGTGAGTAAGAGGCATTAAAAGCTGGTCATTTAAATGACCATCTGACAATCTGACCATCCTTAGGCCACAGAGATAATATGCAGACGTCTGGCTCCTGGCAGGGATGGTGCCTACAGCTTTTGGTTGCAGTCTGTCAGTGCAGCTGGTGTGAATGCCCCAAATTTAATGTCCTCAGTGACAGCTGTACTATATCCTTGGAATGCACAGTTCATGGGCAATGAAATTATCAGACAAAGGTTACATAAAGGTGCCACTGCTGGAAATGTTTCCATGCAGAATATCTTCGTATGCGATGGTGGCTTTAATTAAAACAAAGTCTGCCTTCACAGGCACTGCGTCTGGCCCTTTGGAAATAGCAGTAGGCAAGACGGATGTAGCTCAGTTATTGTCTCCATGGACCTCATTGTCTAGAAATGATTCCCGTCAATTGATCTTAAATCCTCACTTTTGAAAAATGTGTGACAAGCGACAGCCTGTACTGATATTAGCTGTTAGAAATTTCAATAGACAAATTTCCTTTTTACATTCATCTTCCATTGTTTTTTTTTCCATTATAGAATCTTCTCCATCACAGAGGACCTATTTAGTGAAACAAACAACACAAATATGAAGATAATTAGTTTGTAGGCAGTAATGGCAGCAGTAAGTGTTGATATTAGTTAGACTTGAGTCCTTCGGCATGGTGGTTAAGGGTGTGTATTCCAGAGCATTGCTGTGTGGGTCTAAGTGCTGGTTCTGCTGTCTACAAGATGTACGGATGACAATTTTCTTAACTTTTCTGTGCTTTTTTTTCCTTGCTTGGGAAATGATGACAATAATACTGTTTTTCTCATATGGTGGTTATGATCTTTGAATGAGGTGAGATATATAAAGCACAGTGCCAAGAACATAGTAAGTACTCAATAAATGTTAGCCTTTATTACTTCCTTATATTTTATTTATGTCTTATCATGGAACCAAATGGGAAAGTAATTGTGCTGGAGAAAGTGTGCTGCCGCTTGAGATATAGGCCACTCATAATTAGCTCGTGAATCTATTGCACCAACATTTGGAGGCCCAAGTCAGCACAGATCACAGATGGGCTTCACTTGACTTATATATAGCAATGCTGTGAAATTGAGCAGGAAGGATATCTGCTGGTGATAATTATGGCAATTAAAATGGCAGGTAATATGCTAACTAGCTGCAGTGTTGTTAGAGCTGCTCGGGCAGACGAAAAATAAAACACAGTGAGAAAGATTTACCCTTTAAGAGATACAGGAAAATAATATATTTTTAAAAAATTCAGTGTAAATCTTGGCAGGGACAATTTATAATTCCAAATATATCCACTTTCCCTTCCCCACTCAGACCTCCAACATCACCTACGTGGTTAATACCTTACAATGGATTTTCACTACAGTGAAAAGATAATAGGAGCCAGAAAATATAGCAATTGTGAACCTGAGCCTTTGCATCTGGAAGACATAAATTCAAGTCATCACCCTGCTACTTACCATGTTTTAACTTCGGGGAAGTTAATTGGACACTTACTAGCTTTTTGCTAAAAGACTGACTTTGGCTAGTTCTGTGTGATAAAGAACTTGTCTGGTCTTTGTCTCCTATTCCTGGGCGGAAACCTCTAAACCCTTGAAATTTTGTGAGTGAGTGGAGCATCTGTTATTCATGCAAGGTCTGCTAGTTGCTGCTAGGAGATGAGCAGGAGACCCGGGGTGAGGTCTGACCATGCTGGAAAGATCAACTATGTAATGATAATTAGAGGGTTGGGATCTGGGGCCACGTGATATTCATCCAACCTCAGGGAGGAAGGAGGCTGGAGATTGACAGACTTCATTCATGTGGCTAATAATTCAATCAATCGTGCCTATTGAGAGACAAAAACAAAATCCTAAGACCTCCAACTGATTGAACTGACCCCTCTTGGCCAAAGGGATCCCAGAGAAACCTTAAAACCTGAAATCGCAGACATGAGAGGATGGGAGGTCAGACACGCCTCGTTATACCCCCACACTTGTTAACTACAATTAGGTTTTCTTTGCTAAGGGTTAAACAGAACCAGTCTTTTGGGAAGACTTGCTCTACTGCTGATTTCAACTAACCGCCTAATGCTGCTCCTCCCTTTTTGTGGTTTTGGTACTGCAACTGACCATCATTCCTTCCCGATAAGAGGTTACTGATCAGGGAGTGGTTCTGGCCAGTCTACGGAGGACGTACAATGACGGGTTTTGTGTCCTTTTTTGATGTCAGAGGGCTGAAAACTCTACCCTTGGATAATGCTAAGGCCTCCACTTTTGGAAAATGGATCCCTCAAAGGAGCATGAAGCTCAATTGTGCATGTGCATGTTTTTCCTTTCATAAATACTCATGACTTCTTCTACAGCTTGTTAAATATGTATATTTGGCCACCCTGCTCAGCATAAATTCATGTTCCTGTTGCCTTTCCCTTGAAGTGCATGCTTTGGCTTCTGCCCAAGACTATGGCTTCTCAGCCTGTCAGAATGGCCACCCTACAGGCAGCAACCCTTTACGAGAAATAAAGCTCTGCTTCCCAAATTTATGAACCTTGTCATTCGTCAGCTGACACCATATAATGAAACCCCAATAAAAACTCTGGACGCCAGAGCTTCGGTGAGCTTCCCTTGTGACTATATACTCTGTGTGTATTGTTACACATCAGTGGGCTGGCAGGGTGATGCACACTGACTGCTCAGGGAAATGACACCAGAAGCTTCACATTTGGGACCCTCCCAGACCTCACCCTATGTGTCCCTTTTCTGGACTTCCTGATTTGCATCTTTGTACCTATAATGCAACTTCACTCATAAGTATGGGACATGCCTATCTTCCGTGTGCCATTCTAGCCAGTTAATGAACAGGAGGGCATAGAGAAACCTCCGTATTTGTATCCAGTTGGTCAGAAGTGAAGGTGAAGCTTAGGGCCCTGGGAACCCCTAAGCTTGCAACTGGTGTCTGAAGTAAGGGTCATCTTGTGGGAGACTGTGAACCTAACCTATAAATTCGGTCTAATTTTAGGAAGTGCAATAAATCATTTCAGCTAGTGATTTCTTCTGTCTAAAATTAAAACAAAAAAATCTGATAAGCACTATATTCTAGTGCAGCGGTTCTCAGTGTGCGGTTGCTGGAGGGGCATCGGGATTGCCAGGAAGCTGGTTAGAAGTGCAGAACCTCAGCTGCCACCCAAGCCTTCTGCATCAGGAACTCCGGGGGTGGGACCCAGAGCTTTGTGTTTTCACATGCCCTCCAGGTGGTCCTGATGCACTCTTAAGTTTTAGAACAACTGCTGCAGCTGTTAGAGACAGAATCTAGGCCGGACAGCCTTCGTTTGAATGGCTGTCCCGCCATGGATTATCTCTGCAACATTGGACAGGTTGCTTAACCTCTCTGGGCCTTGGTTTCTTATCTGTAAAGGTGGAGATAGTAACAGGGTACCCCCCACTCTGCCATGGGGTTGTTTTAAGGGATGAATGACTTCATACATATAAAGCATTTAGGGTAAGAACTGGGACGTTGAGGACTTTACAGGTGTTTGTTGTCTACAAACAAGAATTACCTACATAACAAGAATAATGTTACTTGTCCTGTGGTGAAGGTGAAATAAGATAAAGTATGTAATATACTTCCTGAAACACATTATATGATTAACTAATGATCATTGTTTTGAGTATCTACAACTTCAGCTCATTTAAGACATACAGCAAATGTCATAATTATTTTCTTGAAAAGCAAGTAGAGGTTATATATAATCAAGCTGCCTGGAATTTCCATAAGAGGAACAAACTATATCATCCCTCACTCCTTGTCAAGCCAAGGGGATCTCTATACTATATTACTAAGTGAGTAATTACATTAGATATCAGTAATTATATTAGAAATGCCCTCCTGGGCACTGACTGCAAACTAATACTGAGGAGAAAACTGCAATTTTTTCCTTATCAAAGTGCAACTGGCTGCTCAAGATGAAGAAATTCATGTGTTTCTGTTTTAATCACCACTTGTGATATTCTTTGTGGCGTTTCATGATTATTTTAAGGCAAGATTGCTTGGTTACTATATTGATGTTTTTCAGTGGAAAAATATTTTTGTTTTATTTTCTCCTTGTACTAATGAAATGTTTCTTAAAGACTATTCCACAGAACCACCTGCATTAAAATCCCCTGGGTTACTTACGGTTAAAAACAAAATAAAACAAAATATATTCTCAGTTTACACGAATGAAAACCTCAGGTAGGCATGCTCAAGTTTGAGAACCATTGTTTTCATTGTTTTTCCTGAATAATGGAATATTAGAAAACAAAACGAAATAAAAAACTAAAACTCTAAGAGGTGTTTAAAGACTAATAGGAATAAAGTTGAAGAAGACATAAATTCAGAAGATGTGAGAACTAGGGTGCAGCAGAAGGGAAACACATCAGAGAGTCCACCAAAGCCTGGACCCGTCATTACGGAGACGACACAGGCTCCTCTCGTGAACTGAACTACAGAGCCAGACTGTTCCAGCTCTTAGGACTGAGAAATGTTGAGCTTTGTCTGCACAAATTGCTGTAACCCTCTGATTATATCTGTGCAGAGAAGGACCCATCAGGCCCCCAGCTCACCATTCTAGAGGGGAATATTCATTTTTTAATGATCTGCTTTGAGTGCAAACACATACCTTATGACCTGCCTGCCATTTTTTTTCCTCAGTCACTTTAGAAACATAGTACAAAGAAATTCTCTTGCTTCTACAAGTCTCCTAAAGGGCGGGCATGTCTGTAGAATCCAGTTGTTCTCTCTCCTTTCAATACACAAAAAAGCAAAGATAATCTTCTGCTATTCTCATGGGTCCAGTAATGAGACTTTTTTTTCCCTTGGACAGGTGCAGTGAACAAAATACACTCACAGAGAGAGAGAGACACGTACACACATAAGAAGAGACTTATCTATACTAAAGAGACTTAGTGATTTCTAAATAATTCATAGTTAAAAATAGGGAAAACAGATGACTTGATCCTCAGATAGTTCACAAAGCTCCTGTTAGAGTTTTGTTACCATGAAATCTTTTTATTAGCCCTGTTGAAATGAAACTTGTCAATGCTTATCTAATTCTCTTCCCTGCCATTCCTCCAGGGAAGGTACCAGTGAGCTATAAAATAGGAGTAAATACAAAAAAGGAAACTGTCTGCACGTTGCACAAGATGCGTTATTGGGCATAGAATAAATGGGAATTATTTCTGGGATAATTTGTCATCAGAAGATGCAGAATAAAAATGAGATGTTAGGGGCCAGTGGGGTGTGTGTGTGTGTGTGTGTGTGTGTGTGTCCATGTGGGTGGGGGAAGGTAGGGAGGCTGGGGGAATAGCAGGGCTACTGTATACAATAAGTTGGCCCATTAGGTGCTCTGAAACATTCCTGCTACAAAGATACCAAGAAAGACAAGAAAAAAAAATGTAACAAATATACTTTTAAATGCACAGGTGAGCTTGTAAGAAAGGGGAATTTTCAAGGGCCAAAAGCAAGGGGAAAATTGCAAACAACAGTGGTCAGTGGTCCCCAAACCACAGCTACTGTGGGAATTTTGCCAAGCTCAATGACCAAGAAGCATATATGTAATGACCATAAAAAGGGAAATCACGTACCCAATCAAGAAGGAAGATTGGAATTGAGAACCCTGCATTAGGCCCAGGCTTAGGAAGGTATAACCCTTAAATGAAGCCTTGAATAAAAAGCACTTACTCATTGATGGAAGAAATATGCAAGCTTACCTATCACAGTTTAAGCCCAAACTGTGTCCCACTAAGCCCAATGGGACAAAACAAAACAAAACAAACAAAACAAAACAAACCCGTAACCTCCTTGAGAATTTGGACTTCACAAGCCTTCCATGAGGATGGGTTTAAAGTTTGAATTTACATTATTTTATGATCCTAAATCCTCCAAATGGAAAAATTAACATAAAAGGCTGGAAACCCCACTGAGGTGCTTACACAAGCCAAATACACACCTTATTTGGAGTCACGCCTTCTTAATGCAGGTGGCATATATCCCCATACATACAACTGTACTGGAAATGTGCTCACAATCCCAAATTATAAAGCATATGAGGTCACAAGCTGCAATGAGCAAGCATCAATGCAAACGAATAGCAAGAGGTTACTCCAAGGGCTTCAGATAATAAGGGTAATATAGACAGAAACTGTAAAATAAGTATGCTTTAAAGTAACAAAATTTAAAACAAAATAACATGAGAAATGAACCAGATACTATCAGCCAAGACTAGGCACAATTGAGAAGAAAATGTTAAGAGCAAGGAAGCTTAGTTTTTGGGGTTTCTCCGTAACTTAGTGATAGCATATGTCTTTGACTAAGTTATTTACTTTATTTCTGGATAAACTGACTGATATTTAAGATCTGCTCTTTAGCCTCTTGGTTTTCCTATCTCCAGGCAGACTCTATCCAATCGCTTTCTCCTTCGTTTGACAGGCCAGTGATGTAACTGTGCTTGGTACCCACCTCTCTGGCAGAGAGAAGTGACAAGAAGGCCACCATGAGGCCTGGCAGAAGCTGGGAGCCAGGCAGAGGGAGGAGACAACTGTCTGTGCTCACCCCTTTCATCAACCTCCGCTTGCAGACAGCTGGGCCACTGGGAATCCTAGTTGTTATTCTAACAACCAAAGGACCCAGGTCAGCAAAATGCATGCTTTTCTTGCTAGTTTTTCTTAGGTTATTTCCACTTTTAGAACATGGATCTCATGTGTACAGATTAGAGTTCTTTGTTATATATATGATTAAAATCAGTGCAGTTATGAGATTGGATTCTGTTTACCATGATTTCAGTACAAGTTAGAGTCAGGGAATGGCAGGTAGAGGTGACAGCAGACAAGATTACCCAGGTCACCTAATGATGGGTAGGCCATGCTAGTGTCTGCAGACACTTACTGCCAGGTGTTTGCCTAAAGAATGTTATGGGAAATCCAAGTAATTTTCATATGGGTAGAAATTAACCTGCAGTAACCACATAGACATACACTTATTTCCAGACCTTTTATTGTCCCCATCACTCATGGGAAAGGAAACAAGAAAATCATGTCCTTTCACCATCCGCCTGTAATTAAAGCATTTAGTAATGCACATGGGGACCAGCCACTATTAGCAGATTTGAAAGAAAGGCTGTTAAGTCACTTCTCAGATAGGAAGTTCATGTTGGATGACAGAATACCTTTTTCTTGCCTGAGAAAATGACACTTCTCAGAAACGTGTAGAGACGTGAATTGTCACAGGGAGTTATTTCCCTAGTAATTGCCGTCGTTGTGAGAGGTCAACCTGAACAACTTTTAATAGACTCAGTCATGATGAGAGAGGATGGAACCAAAAGGATTTTCTAAGTCAATGCAGTGTTTTATAAAGGGTATTTGTTGTGGGATTTTCAACAGTGAATTGCTGATTCACATTAGCTAAGCTCAAAATAAAACTGCATTATGAAAGAACACAGACAAGGTGGGGAAGAAGAATTTTCTTCTTCCTTTCTATATATATCACTGGAAGCTGTTTGGGAGAGTGTTGCTATTTTTTCAAGATATTGCATGACTTTTATTTTTAATGTCAATTACATGTCTTAACTTTGAATTTTATACAGACTTCAGCATGCCTTGCAATTATTCAGATAACATCCTACATTTCCACAAAAATGAAAATTTCTTGTGCTTTTACTACTACATGAACTAGGATTAAAATGATGGACATTGTTTAATATTTATTGACCATCTAATTATTAGATAGCTCAAAGAAAAGTAGCAATTCTTTGAGGCCAGAAAAGAAGTGTCTTTGCTTTTGTGGGAAGTTGCAATGTGGGGCGGATGCTAGTGGACCCGCAGCTGGCTGATCTGGACTTGGTAAATGACGACCTCTTGGTGGTCTGCATAACAAAGCTATTATATTGTACTTGCCAAAGTCCTTTCCAACGTTCTCAGTTTTGTGCTTGGAATGTTGCTTTGTTAACCCCTTAGCCCCACGCTCTCTTCAATGGCAACGAATGGGTTTTTGTAGACTGTGCATCTTCTAGCCCTGTAGCATGAAGTACTATTAGCAGAATGGAATCATGCCCCACTGGAGGTTCTCATTCTGCAGTCTCCACCAACTGGCCTTGGGAAAGGTACTGAAGCTCTCTAAGCCCCAGTTAATAATATTAATATATTAAGCCAGGAACAATGATAATACACTGACTTATTTCCCTTACAGGTGAGGATATCCTCTTGTGAGAATAAAATGAAATGGTATGTAAGTATTTTCCTTGATAAGTGCATGGCTCTAGATAAGCAAAGCCATCGTAGTATCCTTTACTTCCTTCTCCTGTAACAGTTCATGCCTGAAGGAGATGACCAAGAGTCCTTTTCACCGTGAGGGAGAAGGGAGGGTGGGCTCTGCCTTTGTTCTGCCAGCAGAGAGCAAGTGGTCCAGCCTGCCTTCCTAAGTGGGCCAACCAATATTAGCCTCACATTCTAATACACAATTTCCTCATCTTTAAAATAAAGATTATGCCATTTTCAGTGGGTTTTTACAAAGATTAAATGTCTGAAGGACCAGTCACAGATAGCTATTTTAATTTCTGGACTTTTATTTTTTTTTATTTTTTGTTAGACAGGGTCTCACTCTGTTGCCCAGGCTGGGGTGCAGTGGTCTGATCACAGCTCACTGTAAGCTCCAAATTCCCGACTCAGGCGATCCTTCTGCTTTAGCCTCCCTAGTAGCTGGGACTAAAAGTGTGCACCACCACACCTGGTGAATTTTTTTTTAACCTTTTGTAGAGATGGTGATCTTGCTGTGTTGCTCAGGCTTGTCTTGAACCCCTGGCCTCAAGCCATCCTCCTGCTTCAGCTTCCCGAAGTGCTGGGATTGCAGGCATGAGCCACTGCACCTGGCCAAGTTCTGGGCTTTTAAATGTAAAATATGACCTAAAGGTCTTTTCTTCAATGAAGCCCCATGGATTGCTTCATATCACTCATGGCCACTAAACATTATTTCTAAGTAGAGGTGCATTAAAAATTACAGCTCCCTTTAATTATTTTTTTTTTGTGAAAGCCACAGATATGTGCTAAATTTTCTGGATGTGAGAGCCACACCCTGCCCTTGAGCCACAGATTACATTGCTAGGGTTTAGATTGCCTTTCTCCGGGAGGAAGAAGGCCCCTCATGCCTCCTCCCACCCCATGCTACCTATTCCTGTTCCCTGTGCAGGGCCGATCTGTGTCCATCTCAGAGACCCACCTGGAGGCTGGGCAGGTCAGGTGTCTGAGAATGAGATTTGCTCTTAGACTAAGAAAATATCTTTCATGATCCACAGAAAGTGGGCTCCTGTGCAAGGTAGATACATTTCTGTCCTCTCTCAGCCTTGTATAATGCCTAGCGGGGGTTCATCTGCGACTCTTGGAATGTTGCCCCTAGCCACCAGCCAGGCTATGAGGAAGTTACCTCACAAAGAGCACAGCCCGTCGTGGAACCTTAGAACACTGGCTTTGCCAACCCTCAGCTGAGGCCAGCAGCCCAGGGTCTGTGTGACCATGCGTTTGGGGCTCGGGGAGGGAGCGCTCTCCAGTGGCTTCCCCTACCCTGCCCTGTCTCTCTTACCAGCTCATCTCCTTGGAAGTGCGATGCTCCCAATGACGTCAGGACACTGTCTGGGCCGCACTTTCTCATGGGTAGAGTCCCCATTTGTTAAAACAACCCACCCGCATTGCCCTTGATCACCCTCCATCTTCCTCCATCCCCGAGGCCAAGGCCATAGCTGGCCCAGGTTCACCTCCTTCCCTGAAGGGGGCCAGGCCCTCTTCCCTTCCTCACTTGCACACAGCCCCAAACTCTCCCTAATTAGACTTCTGCCCTCCCAGGCAGCCTGTAAGATCCCTACATTCAGGCTCTGGCTCCAGGTGTCTGGAGTGGTATTTAAGGCTCGATCCGCTTGGCCCTGTGGTCTGGGATCACTCACTCCCTCACTGCAGGATGCCCTGCCCTGCGGGACTGGGCCACCACCCTGTAACGACTGCTTTCCTCACTCTTATGCTTTTTGGATAGGTTTCCCTCAGGAACTCGTGATATGGAGACATTATGGGCTAAACTAGGATTTTATATTCTTAGGTCTCCTAATCATGATTACATTTTAATGCTAAAAAAATTTCTTGTAATTCAAATTATTTAATTTTTTTAAGATGTCAATTTTCCCAAATGTTATTTATAAATTTATTGCAACCCCAACAAAAATTTCAGCCAGGTTTTTTGTAGATTTGACAAACCAATTCATATATGCTAATATATATGTGTATATATACTTTTTGTAGACTTAGGGGTATAAGTGGGCTTTGGTTACCTGGATGAGTTGTATAGTGGTGATATCCAGGATGTTAGTATACCAGTCAATGAATAGTGTACATTGTACCTGGTAAGTAGCTTTCTTCCCATACCTCCCTCCCAACATCCCCCTTCCCATACCTCCCTCCCAACCTCCCCCTTCCGAGTCTCCAATGTTCATTTTACCACTCTGCATGCTCCTGTGTACCCACAGTTTAGATCCCACTTGTAAGTGAGAACATACGGTATTTGGTTTTCCTATCTAGTGTTAATTCACTTAGGATAATGGCCTCCAGTTCCATCCAAATTGCTGCAAAAGACGTTATTTCATCCTTTATGATGACTGAGCAGAATTCCATGGTGTATGTATACCACATTTCCTTTATCCACTTCTCAGTTGATGGGTATGTTCATTGATTCTGTATCTTTGCAACTGTGAATTGTGCTGCAATAAACGTACAAGTGCAGGTATCTTTTTTATATGACTTCTTTTCCTTTGGATAAATACTCAATAGAGGGATTGCTGGTTCAAATGGTAGATTTACATTTAGTTCTTCAAGATATCACCATGCTGTTTTCCAAAGAGATTGTACTAAAAACATTCCAGTCAACACTATATAAGCATTCTCTTTTCACCTCATCTCTGTCAACATCTATTCTTTTTGACTTTTTAATAATGGCCATTCTGAGAGGGGTAAGCTGGTATCTCATTGTGGTTGTAATTTGCATTTCCCTGATGATTAGTGATTTTGAGCATTTTCTCATATATTTGTTGTGAAAAAAGCTTGTTCATGTTGTTTGCACAGTTTTTAATTGGATAATTTATTTTTTTCTGGCTCATTTGTTTGAGTCCCTTGCAGATTCTGGATATTAGACCTTTGTCAGATATTTACTTTGTGTATTTTTTCCCATTCTGTAGGTCGTCTATTTACTCTGTTGATTATTTCTTCAGCTGTGCAGAAGCTTTTTAGTTTAATTAAGTTCCATTTATTTATTTTTGTTTTTGTTGCATTTGCTTTTGGGGTCTTAGCCTATGGCCTAGGCCAATGTCCAGAAGTATCTTTATGAGTTATGTGGACCTCTTGAAGGAAACATATCAGGGTTATGTTTTTTCATCCATTTTACCAATCTCTATCTTTTATGTGGGGCATTTATACCACTTACATTCAAAGTTAATATTGACATGTGAGATACTGTTCCAGTCATCATGGTGATTGCTAACTAGTGCTTTGTATTCTCTAATGTGCTACTGTTTTATAAGCGGTATAGGTTTTACACTTTTGAATGTTTTTATACTGGTGAGTATCAACATTTTGTTTCAATGTTTAGCACTCCTTTGAGCATTTCTTGCAGGACTAACCTAGTGGTGACAAATTCCCTTAGTGTTTGATTATCTAGGAAAGACTTTATTTCATCTTCATTTATGAAACTTAGTTTTCCTGGGTATACAATTCATGGCTGACAGTTATTCTGTTTAAGAATACTAAAGACAGGATGACAGTCCCTTCTGGCTTGTAAGGTTTCTGCTAAGAAGTCTGTTAAGAGTCTGATAGATTTTCCTTTATAGGCTATTTGATGTTCTTTTCTCACTATGCTCATGATTTTTTTCCTTCACATTGAATTTAGCTAGTCTGATGTCAATGTGTCTTGGTGATGATGTTTTTGCAATGAATCCCCCTGGGGTTCTTTGAGCTTCTTGTATCTGGATATCTATATATCTAGTGTGACAAGGGAAATTTTCCTCAATTACTACCTCAAATAGTTTTTCCAAACATTTTGCTTTTTCTTTTTCTCCCTCAGTAATACCTATGATTTGGGTGTTTTACTTTGTCCCATATTTCTTGGCAAGTTTATTCATTTCTTTAATTCTTTTTTCTTTGTTTTTGTTTGAGTGGGTTAATTTGAAAGCCTTGTCTTCAAGCTCTGAAATTCTTTCTTCTGTTTGGTCTAGTCAATTGTTAAAACTTTGCACTATATTTTGTAATTCCTTAAATGAATCTTTCATTTCCAGGAGGTCTGTTTTTTTTTTTTTTTTAAAAATCTCTTTAGTGAATTTTTCATTCATATCCTGAATTTTTTTTTTTTTTGGTTTCTTTGTGTTGATTTTCAACTTTCTCTTGGATTTCAATGAGCTGACTTTCAATCCATGTTTTGAATTCTATATCTGTCATTTTAAAAATTTCCTTTTGGTTAATCCATAGCTGAAGAGCTATTATAGTCCTTTGGGGGTGTTGAACAGCCCGTTTTTCATACTGCCATGGTTCTTCTGCTGGTTCCTTCTCATCTGGAGAAACTTTCACTTCTTAATTTTGAATTTACTTTCATTTGGATGAGTCTTTTTCTATTTTTTTTTAAATTACGTTTTATTTTCTGCCTTGAGGGTATGACTATATTGCGTGTTATGTTTGGTTGTTTGGCTTTGATTTTGGGTTCTTTCAGAGGCCAAGGCTCTGTATGAGTTCTTGGTTATAGATAGCCTTTGTGCAGTGGCTTTCTCAGATGCTGACAGTAGCAGAGATGTACTGGGTATATGAGTAGGTTTGATACTTTCTGCAGTTCTGGAATTGCAGAGGTCTCAGGAAGCTTATCTCATTCTCAACACTGTCCCTTTCTGGGAGGAGGTATTATATTGGGCTGTGTGTTCCACCCTCCAGGGCCAGTATGGCACTTAGAGGTAAGAGCCAGCTGCAGCAGAGGCTGTGGGTAGGTGTCTGAACTTTCTTTACTCTGAGGGGATCTCTACTGTCTCAAACAAAGGACTAGTCCGTGGTTGGAAAGCTATCCTAGTCCCTGTCATGTTCCTGCACTGAGGTTTGTGACTCTCAGTTCAGTCAAACCCTGTCATCTATCTTCAGGCCACACTGTCACTGATGTCAGCAGAAAATGCCTTTCCATCAGCTCTCTGCCTAAACAGTTTCAGAGCAGAACTTCTGATAGCTTTGTGGCTTGCCTGTTCTCCACTGTGGGGAGCACTGCTGCTCCATGTGGAGAGGGAGGGGTGCATTGCCTTTAGGTTTGTGCAGAGGAGCACCCACTGCGGTGTTGCTGGCAATTTGGGTCAACCGGAGTGTTCAAGGTGCCAGCGGTGATGGACTAGGTTAGGTAACCACCAGCCCCCAGGCCCCTGGATGGCATGCTTGAGTCCTGGGGGTATCCAACCCAGACCTGGCTGGTGAACTTATCCTCCAGGCTCCCTGGTTTCAGGTGCTGGCTGTGATAGGGAGAGGTGGGGTGATCCTCTTGTCTGGCATAGTGCTCAGGCAGGGGAAGGGTGGATGCACTGTGAGCCTACCCCTGGGCAGGGTGGGCCCCTCTCAGGGAGATTAGTGGAGTCAGGCAGCTGTGGGGTACATGAGCTGCTTGCACCTCCTTCCCTCAGCAGTGACAGCAGTATCTGTCATTTGGCAAGAAAAAGCACCCAGATTCCCAGCTCCCTCTTCGGCCCTGCAACACAGTAGGTGGTGGAGGAAGTCCAAACTGTTGTGTGCTGGGCTCCTAGAATGATTACAGGCTGCTGCTGATATGCTGTGTGTGTGTGTGTAAGGTGGTGTCAAGCTGTGCCACAGACTTGCCTCGGGGAGGGCAGCCTCCTCACTGTAGAGGCAGGCAGCTGGGAGAACCGACTGCTCACCTCCCTCTCCCTCCACAGCCTCGGGGTGCACAAAAGCACAGGGATTCCCAGATCCCTCCCTGGCCTGGTTGTAGCAGCGGCAGCAGAGGAAGCTCAGACTGCTGTGTGCTGGGCTCCCGGAATGGCTACATCCTGCTGCTGAAATGCTCCAGCAGGGGAGGGGCAGCTGTGCCACAGACTTGTCTCCAGGAAGGGTAGGTTTCTCTCAGCAGAGGCTGCTGGGGGGCACATTGCTCATCCTGCTCTCCCTTGGCAGCGGCTGCAATTTCTGTCTTTGGGGTGCACACGAGTGCCTTCTCCTCTCCCCTGCTCCTTCAGTGGCCCTGCAGTTGTGGCTGCAGCAGCATAGGCAGTGGCCCCAGAGCAGGACAGACAGAGACCTCTGGGGGCTGTGCTCTCTGAATGGCTCAGTGTTCAGAAGCCTGTGGGACTCTGCTGCTTCTCAGGTCTCTAATGCTTGTAGGGTTTCCCTTGAATACAAGCAATGCTTCTGCGTACCCTCTGGGAAGCTCCTTGCCTCGGTCTGGTGGTCCTATGAGGGCCTGGGGGAGCCAGGGTCCCAAACATCCCTGGTAGAAGGATGGAAACTCAAAAATGTCTCACTCAGCCTTTCCTGGTGTTGGGGAGATTCTCCTGTCTTCCTGCTGACCCTGGCTGAACAGGGCGTTCGTCTTCATTCTTCTCTACTTTTTTGGCCTCTATCACGTCTCTGTTGGAATTCAGTGTTCTCTTTTCAACTATCTATTCAAAGCATGAAAATCTACTCCCTAATTTTAATTTCTTTCTGTAGGACAGGTGCACACTAGCTGTAACTAGTCAGCCATCTTGAACCAGAACCTTAAGTTACTTAATTTTCTTAGCCTGAATGCCCCATTTTTAAAATGGGAAGAATACTGAAGTGATTGCATTTTAAAGAAGTGCGAAGGGCCAGCAACAGGAAGCTGCTTTTAGTTTTTAAATAAATGTTTACTCCAAGCCTGAGATAAACTTCACTGTACCACTAGCTGCTACATAAAAAGAAACTGCCAGGTATTGAAGATTCTCTTCCTGAACTACATTACATCACGATAACCGTTATATTATAAACTGTTTTCCCGCAATCTTTTCTTCTGCTTGTGAATAGCTAGAGTTGATATGGAATTTTTGTATTTAGTTTTATATTTTATATATCATTTTTACTGCCATTTGCCAGTGTTATTCTTTTTAAGAATTTAAATCTGCAGGCTTCACGTCACTGCTGAATATCAAATATTTTTATCTGGTTGCTGAACTCGAGCTTCTGTTTGGAACCCTTAGCTTCTATTCGATTTCACTCTCAAGACTTCCAGATTTTCACTTGCTCTCAACTTTTTCCAGGCTTGCAAACACCTGCTGGGATTTTAGGTATTGGCTTTCAGATGGTTTCATGCTTTTCAAGTGGTTTCTGATGGTCTGCTAGAAAGCAAATGAACTAAAGCAAGTGAGTTGTTGCCCCTCTGGTGTCTAATAGAATTGCATCTCCTACCAGGGTAAATTGCACTGTTCACTTATGAAACAGTGTTTAAAGCTGCTATTTGGGATGAAGAATTAAAAGATCAAAAACATAGGACCCATTAAGGATAAACAGACAGTGGTATAATATTGAGTGTTAAAAAAGGAAGGAAATTTTAGCACATGTTACAACATAGATGGACCTTGAGGAGATTATGCCGAGTGAAACAGGTCAGCCACAAAGGACAAGTATTGTGTGATTCCACTTGTGCTAAGGACCTAGAGTAGTTAAATTCATAGTGACAGAAGTGGAATGGCAGTTGCCAGCGGCTGGGGAGGAGGGGGAATTGAGAGCGTCATTCAAATGAAACACAGCTTGAGTTTGGAATGATGAAAACATTCACGAGAGGGATGGTGGAGATGGTTGTACAACAATGTGAATGTACTTGAAGCTGTTGAATTATGTACTTAAAAAAGGTTAACATGGTAAATTTTATGTTATATATCTTTTACCACAATTTTAAAAAACAAGACTCATTAAGGTTAGTTTTTTTCTTTCCTATTTGAACTTTGTTTTGAGACAATTGTAGATTCACATGCAGTTGTAAGAAATAGTACTGAGAGATTCCTTGTGCCCCTTCCCCGGTTTCTTCTTGTGCAAACAGCTTGCAAAATCATAGTAAAATGTCACCAGAACATTTCCACCACCACAGGGTCACTGATGTTGTTCTGTAGCTAAATCCACTCCCTCCTCCTCCCACCCATCCCACCACTGGCAACAATATTCTATGCTCTAGTTCTGTAGTTTTGTCATTTTGAGTATGTTACGTAAGTGGCATCATATAGTATTGGTCTTTTATGTTTGGCTTTTTCCACTTAGTAAAATTCCCTGGAGAGTAATAGTTTGTTCCTTGTTATTGCTGAGGAGTATTCCAGAGTATGGACGTACCATGGTTTTTTTAACCATTTATCCAGTGAAGGCCATCTAGGTAGTTTCCATTTTTCTGCTATTGCAAGTAAAGAGCAATGAACATTCACGTACAAGGTTTTGCGTGAATATAAATTTGCACCTCTCTGGGATACGTGCCCAAGCTTGCAATTGCTGGGACATGTGGTCATTGCATGTTTAATTTTGTAAAAAACTTTTTTATAAAATGTCTTTTGTTCTTTTGGGTAGATGCCCAGTAATGGGATTGCTGGATCAAATGGTAGTTCTACTTGTAGCTCTTTGAGGTATCTTCATATTACTTTCCACAGAGGTTGTACTAGTTTGCAGTCCCACAAGCACTGTATGAGTGTTCCTATCTCTCTGCATCCATGCCAACATTTGTTGTTTTGGGACATTTTGATAAAAGCCATTCTTGCTGGAGTTAAGTGATATCTCATTGTAGTTTTGATTTGCATTTCCCTGATGATTAGAGAGGTTGAGCATTTTTTCATATGTTTGCTGGCCATTAGTCTATCTTCTTTTGAAAAGTTCCTGGTCATGTCCTTTGCCCACTTTTTAATGGAGTTGTTTGATTTTTTCTTGCTGATTTTCCTGAGTTCTATATGGATTCTAGTTATCAGCCCTTTATCATATATATAGCATGCAAATATTTTTGTTTTTGTGGTAAAAACACATAATATAAAATTTATCAACTATTTCTCAATGTACAGTTCAATGGTTTTAAGTACATTTATACTGTTGTGTAACCAATCTCTAGACCTTCTTCATCTTGCAAAACTGAAACTCCATATCCATTAAACACCTCTCTGTTTTTCCTCCCCTCAGGGGCTAGAAACTCCCATTCTACTTTCTGTATCTATAAACTCAACTCCTCTAGGTACCTCATAGAAGTGGAATCACACAGTGTTTGTCTTTTTGTGATTGGTTTATTTCACTCAGCGTAATGACCTCAAGGTTCATCCATGTTGTAGTTTTTGTCAGAATTTCATTCTTTCCTTTTTAAGACTGGAATGGGGTATTCCATTTTATGTATACATCACATTTAGTTTATCCATTTACCCATCAATGAACATTTGAGTGCATCCACCTCTGGATACTGAGAATAGTGGTGCTATGAATATAGGTGAACAAATGTCTCTTCCAGAGCTTGCTTTGAATTCTTTTGGATATGTACCCAGCAGTAGAATTGATGGATTGTAGGTTAATTCTATTTTTAAGTTTTTAGTAAACTCCATCCTATTTTCCATAGTGGTGCATCATTTTTTTTTTTTTTTCTGAGACAGAGTCTCACTCTGTTCCCCGGGCTAGAGTGCTGTGGCGTCAGCGTAGGTCACAGCAACCTCAAACTCCTGGGCTCAAGCAATCTTCCTGCCTCAGCCTCCCGAGTAGCTGGGACTACAGGCATGTGCCACCATGCCTGGCTAATTTTTTTATATATATATTTTTAGTTGTCCAGCTAATTTCTTTTATTTTTAATAGAGATGGGGTCTCACTCTTGCTCAGGCTGGTCTCGAACTCCTGAGCTCAAACAATCCCCCCGCTTTGGCCTCCCAGAGTGCTGAGATTACAGGCATGAGCCACCGCATCCGGCCACGGCTGCATCATTTTACAGGCCCACCAGAAATGCACTAGTTTTCCTGTTTCTCCACATCCTAGTCAACACATCTTATGTTTTTTGATTGTTATTATTTTTTGATAGTTATTATTTTTTGATAGTAGCCATCATAATGAGTATGAGGTTGTATCACTTTCTGGTTTTTATTTGCGTTTCTCTAATGATTAGTGATATTGAGCATCTTTTTGTATGTTTGATGGCCATTTGTATATCTTCTTTGGATAAATATCTATTCAAGTCCTTTGCCCATTTTAATATCAGATTATTTGTTTTCTATTGTTGAATTGTAGGAGTTCTTAATATACTCTTAATATTAACCCCTTGTCAAGTATATATTTCACAAACTTTTATTTTGTGAGTTGCCTTTTAACTCTGTTGATTATTTCCTTTGCTCTATTTAAGTTATTAATTTTGATATAGCCCAATTTTTCTATTTTTACATTGGTTTTCTGTCTTTTTGGTGTCCTATGTAAGAATTCATTGCAAAATACAATGTCATGAAGCTTTTCCTCTATGTTTTCTTCTAGGAGTTTTATTGTTTTAGGTCTTGCATCTAGGTCTTTGGTCCATCTTGAGTTAATTTGTATATATAATAAGATGAGACTCCAACTTCATTATTTTGCATGTGGATATCCAGTTTTTCCAACCCCACTTATTGGCGATACTGCTCTATCTCAATTGGATGTTCTTGACACTCTTGTTGAAAATCATTTCACTGTATATGTGAAGTTTATTTCTAGGCTCTCTATTGTATTCTATTTGTATATATTTCTATCTTTATGCCAATACCACACTGTTTTGACTACTGTAGCTTTGGAATAAGTTTTAAAATTAGGAAGTGTGAAGCCTCTAACTTTCTTTTTTAAGATTGTTTTGGCTACGTTGGGTCCCTTGAGATTTCATACAGATTTTAGGGCAGATTTTTCTATTTCTGCACAAATGCTGTTAGGATATTGATAGGGATTGCATTTAGTCTGTAGATTGCTTTGGATAGTATTGACATCTTAACAATATTAAGTCTTCCAATCTATGAACATGGGATATCTTTCCCTTTATTTGTGTCATCCTTAAATGCTTGTATCAACATTTTGTTGTTTTTGGTGTACAAGTCTTTCATCTCTTTGGTTAGGTTTATTCCTAGGTATTTTATTCTGTTTCGGTGCTATTATAAATGGATGTTTTTCCTTTATATCTTTTTTTGATTGCTCATTATTAGTTGTATAGAAAACACAACTGATTTTTATGTATTGATTTTCTATTCCACAACTTTGTTGAATTTGTCTATTAGTTCTAACAGGTTGTGTGTGTGTGTGTGTGTGTGTGTGTGTGTGTAGAATCTTTATGGTTTTCTACATGTAAGATAATGTCATCTATGAACAGATATAATTCTACTTCTTACTTTCCAATTTGGATGACTTTTATTTCTTTTCCTTATCTAATTTCTCTGAGCAGAACTTCCAGTTGAGAAGTGGTAAAAGCAGGCATCCTCATCTTATTCTTGATCTTAGAGGGATAATTTTAGTTTTACACCATTTAACATGATGTTAGCTGTGGGATTTTCACATCTGGCCTTTATTATGTTTAGGTAGTTTCCTTATATTCCTAGTTTGTTGAGTGTTTTTATCATGAAAGAGTGCTAAAATTTATCTAATGCTTCTTTTCTGCATCTATCAAGATGATCATATAGTTTTCTCCCCCTTAATTCTATTAATTCGTTGTATTGCATTGATTGATTTTCATATTTAGAAATATCCTTACATCCCAGCAATAAATCCCACTTGTTCATGGTATAGCCTTTTAATGTGCTGTTGAATTCTATTCGTTAGTTTTTTGTTGAGAATATTTGCTTCAATATTCCTCAGGAATATTAGTCTATAGTTTTATTTTCTCATAATGTCTTTGTCTGGCTTTGATATTGCAGTAATGGTTGGCTCAGAGAATGAATTTGAAGTTCTCCCTCCTTTTAAATTTTTTGGAAGAGTTTGATTGTTGTTAATTCTTCTTTAAGTATTTTGGAGAATTCACCAAAGAAGCCATCTGGTCCTGGGCTTTTCTTTGTTGGGAGGTTTTTGATTAGTGATTTAATCTCCTTACTTTATTAACAGATCTGCTTAAATTTTCTATTTTAGTCTCGGTAGGTTGTGTGTTTCTAGGAATTTATCCATTTCATGTAGATTATCAAATGTGTTAGCATATGAATTGATCATAGTTTTTCTGAATAGTCTTTCCATATTTTTATAAAAATCAGTTTTACCTTTTTTTAATGCAGAAATTTACATTTATAAATTACCCTCTGAGCACTACTTTCACTCCATCTTACAAGTTTTAGTATGTTGTCTTTTTGTTTTCACTCATCTGAAAGTGTTTTCTAATTTCCCCTGTGATTTCTTCTGTGATTTATTGGTTATTTAAGGTTCTGTTGTTTAATTCCCATATATTTGCAGATTTGCCAGTTTTTCTACTGTTAGCATTTCTAGCTTCATTCCATTATTGTTGGAGAACATATTTTGTATGGTTATAATCTTTTAAGATTTTTTGAGACTTATTATATGATGTATACTAGAGAATGCTCTGTGTGCACTGGAGAAGAATGTGCATTTTGCTATTGTTCAGGGGAGAGGGAAGTGTTTTTGTAGCACACAAAGCTTTGCTTCTTACTGAAGCTCTTTTATTATGGATGTTTTAAAATCCTTGTTGTAATTCCAGCATCTGATTCATCTGGTATTGGTATCTGCTGATTATCTTATCATATTCATATTAAAA
>RJWJ010026364.1:0-23074 GCA_004363605.1 Indri indri | reverse complement strand
TTTTCTTAATCAGTAATATTGTGCTAATTTGAATGCTAATCTTTTTCCATAGAATGAATTAAGTGCAGCAACACACCTGACTTCAAAACTTTTGAAAGAATATGAAAAACAGGTATCGTATATTGGAGTTTTAAGAGCATAATTTAAAATATGCAGTGATACACATTCTTACCAAGAATCCTTAAATTTTTTTGAGTTCACAGTTTATGCCATTGAAATTTCACTATGGTACTTACTTTGAGATACTTTTAATGATTTAATGCTAGATACAGAGGCTATCTAATTTACCTCTCTTCTCTTTACGAATGAAGAAACTGGGGCTTGCTCAAAGTTACACTGTTGGTTATTGGAGGCACTGGAGCTAAACACCACATCTTTGCACTCCCAGTATGGCATTCATTCCAATATACCATGTTAATTGGTTACTTAGCAAACATGGTAACTAATGTTTATTAATTATATAAATTACACTGTTTTATTAATGACATTTTTAGAGCTTATTCAAAATTTTAGAAGTTTTCTCAGGTTATTTAAAAATGTAAATTACAATGTTGTCATTCACAGAAGGCATACAGCACTGAACCTCTACCTTATCTGTTTTTCTCACTTTTCAGCGTTTTCCACTGGGGGGTGATGATGAAGTTATGAGCTCTACATTACAACAGTTTTCAAAAGTTATAGATGAAGTAAGTGTTTATTTTATTTTGTTTGAATAAGTGGTCTTATAATTAGTTACTCAAGATGTGTAGCTTTTATTGGCAACTCTGATTATTTTATGAGTAAAGCTCTATTACAAAGATTGCTACAGAAGGGCCTTATTTTCATAAGGCCCTCACGGCTGGCTCATGAAAACAATACTTTCTTTATCTGATGAAAGCAAATTATTTTCCAGGAATAAACATATAGATGTGTTTTCTCTACTCCTAGTGCAGGTGCCATTCAGTCTTTTTATTTTTGTATCTTTTAGTTTTTTAGAGATAGGATCTCCCTCTGTTGCCCAGACTGGTGTGCAGTGGCATGATCATAGCTCACTGTAACCTCAAACTCCTGGGCTCAAGAGATCTCCTGCCTCAGCCTCCTGAGTAGCTATGACTATAGGTGTGTGCCACCAAGCCCAGCTAATTTTTTTTTTGTTTTGTAGAGATGGGGGTCTCACTATATTGCCCAGGCTGATCTCAAACTCCTAGCCTCAAGCAATCCTCCCGGCTCGGCATCCCAAAGTTCTGCGATTATAGGCATGAGCCACTGCACCGGGCCCAATCTTTGCATTGTGGTGTTTAATGTAGGCAGGAAGAGAAGAGATAAGTTGTGAGCTATAGCTGGGCTCTTTGTGGTTTCTCTTTTGCTATTAAGCAACATTTTACCGTTTAGTCTTTATTAATCCTGCTGTCCTAAACAGCCTTAATTTGTCAAACCAGTCATCATAACAAATCATTTAAAAAAAAAAAGACCTGGAGGGTAAGAGAAAGAAAGTAGCGAGAGATGTGTGGAGAATCCATAACTATTCTCTACTGTGGTAGTGAAACTGCTTTTCACATGAACCATTAGATAGTTTTGTTTATTTTAGTACTTTTAACTGGAAAAGTAATATTTTGAAATACTTTAATAACTCATTATAGCAAAATGTTATCCCAGGAAATCAGAGTAAAGAAATAGTACTTGTAGGAAATAGAACTTTTTTCATTTTTAAAAAAAATTGTGGTAAAATACATGTAACAAAATTTGTCACTCATGACATTTAGTACATTCACCATGTTGTGCATCCATCGCTGCTATTTCCAGAACATTCATCATCTCAAGGAAACCTTGTACCCATTAAGCAATCACTTCTACCTCCCTGCTCCCCTCAGCCCCTGGCAACCACTAATCTGCTTTATGTCTCTGTGGATTTGCCTGTTTTGGATATTTCATATAAATAAACTCATGTAATTTGTGGACTTTTATGTCTGTCTTCTTTCACTGGCATAATGTATTCATGGTTCATCCATGTTGTAGTATATATCAGTACTTCATTCTTTTTTGGCTAAATCAAATTTCATTGTATGGATATACTACATTTTGTTTATTCATTTATCTATCGGTGGATGTTTAGATTGTTTCCGTCTTTTGGCTAATTTGAATAATGATGCTATGAGCATTCATATACAAGTTTTTTTTTGTTGTTTGTTTTTGTTTTTTTGAGACAGAGTCTCACTCTATTGCCCGGGCTAGAGTGCCATGGCATCAGCCTAGCTCACAGCAACCTCAAACTCCTGGGCTCAAGCGATTCTCCTGCCTCAGCCTCCCTAGTAGCTGGGACTACAGGCATGTGCCACCGTGCCCGGCTAATTTTTTCTATTTTCAGTTATTTGGCTAATTTCTTTCTGTATATAGTAGAGACGGGGTCTCGCTCTTGCTCAGGCTGATCTTGAACTCCTGAGCTCAAGCAATCCTCCCGCCTCGGCCTCCCAGAGTGGTAGGATTACAGGCATGAGCCACCACACCTGGCCTACAAGTTTGTTTTTTTGAACACCAGTTTTGTTTTTTTGAGTATGTACCCAGGAGTGAGATTGCATAATTTTATGTTTAACTTTTAGATGAGGAACCACCAAACTGTTTTCTGTAGTGCCTGCACCATTTTACATTCCCACCAGCAACATAAGAGGGTTCCAGTTTTTCCGCGTCTTTGCCAATAATTGTTATTTTCTTTTTTTTTTTATTATAGGCATCTAAGTGAGTGTGAAGTGGTATCTCATTGTGGTTTTGATTTGTATTTTCTTGATGGCTAATGATATTAAGCATCTTTTCATATGGTTATTGGCCATATGTTTACCTTTGAAGAAGTTGTTCAGATCCTTTGCCTGTTTTTTAGTTGGGTTATTTGTCTTTTTATTATTGGGTAGTAAGAGTTCTTTATTCCGGATGCCATTTCCTTATTGGATATGTGATTGGCAAATATCTTCTCCTATTCTGTGAGCTGCCTTTTTACTTTCTTGAGAGTATCATTTGATGCACAAAATTTTGATGATTTATATTTATATTTATATTTTATATTTATATTTTCTTTCATTCCTTGTGCTTTTGGTGTCATATCTAAGAAACCATTGCCAAATCCAAGGTTATTCTATATTTTCTTCTAAGAGTTTTAAGTGGAAATTTTTTGACCATATAATGTTTTGTACTGTATCGAAATTTTTAGTGTTTTCTTACATAAAATTTATGAATGCCTTTTTTTACTAGATTTTGTTTAATTTACATAACACCGGCTAAATGTCTCTGTATAGTTAGTTATTTGGCCTTTTTGGTCTTTCTTTTTCTAGCTTAGCTCTTGTCATGCAGTACTTTCGACTCAACTTGCTGATGCCATGATGTTCCCCATTACACAGTTTAAAGAAAGAGATCTGAAAGGTATTGAATTCAAGCTTATATTTACTTTGATCAGCTGTCAGAAGATCAGTGCTTATACAATCCTTATTACTCTATTCTGACCACAGCCTGTGCCACTTTAATCAGTTACCAAACATTTTATAGGGGCTCTTGCTAGGTGTCAAACTAGATACTGAGAAATATTGATTTGGATAAGATATCCTTGCCTTTGAGAAATCCTAGAGAAGGAGATGGGTAAGCACATAATTATGACACTGTATCTCTTATAATTAGGGAATGAGCAAGGTACTGTGGGGGCTCTTAGGAGGGGGTCAGAAAGGCTTCACCAAGGATATGACATGAACATTGAACAGTGAAGAGGAATTTGCTAGGAGAAGAGAATCATTGTTCTGTTAGAGGGACTAGAGTGCACAAAAGTATGGGTTGCAGAAATACATACAGGATAACAAGAAATTCAATGTGGCTGCAATGATGAATGTTTTAGGGTAAGACAGGAGATGAATCTAGGAATAGATGGGTCTGGATCATGACAAAGAGGTTAGACTTGAGTTTATGAGCAAAGGAGAAGCTAATGGGAGTTTTTAAGGAGTAGAAAGACATAATCTCTTTGTTTCTGGAGTATGGAATAGAGCGGATTTAGCGTCAAGGAGACTGGATTAGGAAACTGGGAGTCCAGTGAGGTATGACCAAGGCCTGAATTAGGATAGTGGTACCAAGGTATAGAGGTGTGTGTATGGGCCAGAGTGGCGAGAGGTAGCCATATCTAACAACTTGCAACTTGGTAGTTTTTTGGTGTTTTTTTTTTTTTTTTTACCCATTTAGAACTATTAGATGATACACAATGAGAGTTTTATGGAATTGGCTCTGCTTTTTCATAATTTATAATCTCAGTCATATAGACTTATTTCCAAAATACATAGACAGAATAAACATTGAACTAATGTAACAGTGAATGATGAAGTATTTAAAGTATACATGGAATAAAGAAAAATATACTTTAGAGATAGAGTTAATGATTGTGATTGTGATCTTCAAGAATGGTCCTTTCTAAGGTCAAGAAACGATCTCTTTTCTCATAGTGTAAAGGGACTGAATGGCATAATCTTAATAAAATGTTTCTCATTCAGCATTTGTGCTTATTAGAGTTATATATAAAAAATGAATTAATAAGTTAGATTCTGGCACTAAATCAAACTATTGCATGTCGTAGCATTTACAATGGGTTTTAAAATTTGTTTTTGTGTCATATTCCTTAGTTGCAGCAAGTAGATTTCCTAGTGGTGTAACTCTTGCTAATGATAGTAAATGTTCCATAGACTAGCTGAAATACAGAGTAACTGTTTCACCTTGAATGTTGAAGCATGAAATATTATTTAGAGTTTTAATTATAGTTTAACTGGCAGTTATTTTCTAAAACAAATGTATTTCATAAATATGCTAAACTTAAATTATTCTTCAACTTTTTCAGAAATACTAACATTAAAGGAAGTGTTTCAGATTGCGAGTAATGGTAAGCCCTGAATACTTTGCACACTTATTTCTTGTAATGTTGCATTTTTCATTGTATATCCATTGCCAGATTCTTTGTAACAAAGAATTAACCTGATTAAATATATAAGTGAACATTATTTAAATCACATGACTACTTAAATTACACTGTTAAGACTATAAGAAAAATTTTAAAGGAAAGTAAATCAGTCTTGTAGTTTACTATCTTCATAATACTTAGGGAGATGATGTAATATTTTATCTTCCTTGTTATATTTCAAACTTTTTTTTTATGAGCATTTGCTTTTTTTTTTTAAAGAGATGGGTTCTCACTATGTTGCCCGGCCTGTAGTGTGGTGGCTTGTCCCAGGTGTGATCATAGCTCACTATAATCTTGAGCTCTTGGGCTCAAGCAGTCCTCCTGTCTCAGCCTCCTGAATGAATAATTGGGACCATATGTGTGTACCAGCATGCCTAGCTGCATTTGCTATTTTTATACTAAAAAAATACTTCAAAAAACTTTTAGTGGATTGTAGTTTTCTTGCAATTAATTTTTTAAACCAATTTGGTATAGTTTTCTTGCAATTAATTTTTTTTAACCAATTTGGTAAGTAGATACATAATTTAGGGGAAATTTGGCTATGGGGAAAATTTGAGTGCAATAATCATGTAGTTGGTAAGGAATTCTTATCTTTAGTACATTTGCAGAAAGATGCACATGTGAAGACCATTTAAAGCATTTATAAGTTTTGCAAAGTACTGTTGTATTGTTGTTAACACTCATTTGTTTTCTAGATCATGATGCTGCAATTAACAAATACAGCCGATTGTCAAAAAAGAGAGAAAATGACAAGGTGTGATACATCTTTAGTCCTTCAGGATCACAATTAACAATTATTGTATTAAGGGGTCTAGTTTTTCCTGTTTAGAAATAGAGCCAGCGGTTACTTTGTATGTTTTGCTGTCTTGCTCTTAGTTTATTTTTTCCCTATAGCTGTTCAAAACCTTTCTTATGATCATTAATCTATTTAAACAAAATATTTTTCTTCTGCCAAGATCTGATGTTATAAGTAAACATAACTATTTTAAAAATGTAATTGATGCCCAGTGGTTTTACTATCTCTTGCTTTGTATTTCGATGGCATTGTAATTGTTCTGTTTGAACATATGTGTGTTCAAAAATGTCTTCTGAGATACAGTAGTCAAAAAGTTGAATTGTTGCACGCATAATTCAATGAAATTCTGTTATGAGGCCCTCCTCATTTACAGGGAATATATATCTTTTGATATTTCTTCAAGGAGTGAAATACAGAAATATGACGCTATGGTTGAGAAGAAATGCATTCAAGTAGAGATCAAAGAACAGAATATTAACCAGTTCACCTGGATATTCTTTAAGATCATCTCTCTCTCCAGGGCCTAATCCAGGGCTTCATCTGTAGGCCTTACTAGATCCTTCTGAGTGAGGTGGTCTCTGTGCCTGAGTATTGGTGCCTGTAGCCTTGGCTGCAGCTGGTGGTAGAGACATAGTAACTGTTTATTGGAATCCATAATTGGGTAGGACTTACTATGCAACAGCTACTGTGACAATAAAGGGGATGTTTTGCACACAAAATTCAGTATAAAAATCTTTTCATTTCTAATTTTAGTTCACAGACTACTTGTTGGTGCAAATATTGATAAAACATATATATTGGGGGATCTACATTAATCACTTGGCCTTAGAGAAGTAGTTAAAGGCCCTGGATATAAAATTTGGTACATTTTACATTGTCTCTGGCTGTTCCAAGTATTTTTAAAAAACATTCTTTCACCAATTTAATTTTATTTAAAACATTTATTGAGCATCTTTTATATGTCAAGCAGTATGTTGAGTACCTTGGGGGAACAATGTGAGTAGGCTCCACTCTTGGCCTCAAGGAGTGGATATTCCACATTTATTGAAGGCTTCCTGTGTGAAGGCATGCAGCTGGACTAGGTGCAGGAGTATAAGGATGAAGAGAAGGCATGAATTAACTCTATTATTAGTTAAATGCAATTAGTAGAGGTTTTAATAAAGTCCTGAGAGAGCACAGAGAGGGCAGCAGTTAACTTTGATTGGCGAATTGGGAAAGATTACACTTTCAGGAGGTGACATTTGCATTGAAGCTCCACTGGTTTGGGATTGGAGAGGGCATTCCTGAGAGGAAAATAGCCTTTGCTGGAGGCACATGATGGCATTGAGAGAATGTAAAGGTTAAGAGCACTGGCTCTAGCTCTGCCACTTATTTGCCTAAGATTACACCTACGTACTTAATTCCAAGGCCTGTTTTTTAATTTATCAAAAGAACTCAATAGTCGTGAAGATGAAATGAGGTAATGTATGCAGAGTACCTGGCTTATGGCAAGTTTTCAGTAAATTCTAGCAATAATTATGATGATGATGATGGAAGACTATCATTTCGGTGTGTCTGGAGCATAGTATGTATTTGGGGAGGTATGGCACAAATGACAAGGAAGTAGTCTGGGGCCAGATTACTGTATTAATGGCCTTGAAATTTGTGTTAGAAGGGGTGGGCAGCCACCAAAGGATTCTAAATAGGCAAATAACACCATGCAATTGTGTTATGGGACAAAAATACTAACGAAAATGTGAAGGGGACAAAACTAAAGGTAATCCAATGAAAAGGTATTGGAATAGTTTGCAAAGACATAATGAAGGTCTCAGTTAAGGTTATTAATTTAAAGTGGTGAGGAAGGAATACTTTTGGGAGATATTTCATAAATAGAATTGACAAGACTTATGGTAGGAGGAGGAATCAAAAATGAGTCCTAGATTTCTTGGGTGACTGAATGGATCCTAGAGTCATTAAGAGAGTTAAGAAACAAAGTAGAAGAGGAGTTTTTTGTGGGGAAGATAATGTCTTCAGTTTTGTTCATTTCTAGTACATAAACATACACATAAAGAACCCAGCTGGTGGTATGTTTCCTCTGGCACTTGGGAGAGTGAAGCGCAAGAAATAAAAATTTGTGGTCAATGAGGCATTGGTATATCAGAATATTCTTGTTACTTGATGAGGAATTCTAAGGGAATCAGGAAGACAGAAGAGCCTAATGCATATTGCATAATAGGTGCTTAATAAATATTTGTTGACTGAATAAAAGAACTCAGGAGATCACACATAGTTTAAGTATGAATGAAGACAAGCAAGTATAAGAGAGGAAGAATGGCATGAAGAGAACCAGGAGGGGAGAGTGCTATGCTGTGACCTGATTGAGGTCAAGAACTAATGGCTAAGTCAATAATAAACAGTTGTCTGCCTTTTCTCCCTGTGGTAGGCTTTCTTTGCAATGTTCAGTTTAGATATTATATCATTTTCAGTTATGTGCAGAATTCTGTTTTTAATATGCATTGTATAAATGATGTGGTTGCTAGTTAAACAAGAAAATCAGCTTAACCAATATGTCGAAGGTTTCTAATAAATCAGAAAACAGGGAAGTTATGCTCAATTGCTCATGATATGCCATTTTCCTTGGGTTGGCAGTTCTCCACAGCCTCTACTGAAAATAATTCAAAATTAAGTAAATAATAGTATTTTTAATCTTTTCATTCAAAGGTGAAATATGAAGTAACAGAAGATGTGTACACGTCCAGAAAGAAACAACACCAGACCATGATGCATTATTTTTGTGCATTAAATACCCTTCAGTACAAGAAAAAAATAGCATTGTTAGAACCTCTACTTGGGTACATGCAAGCTCAGGTAAATACTGTACGATGTAGATTGTAATTGTCCTAAAAGCTTTATATCAAGCTTGATATTTACATTAAACGTAAAAGATATTACAAACTTTTGTCAACATCCTTGCTCGTGTTTGTGTTTTAAAAAGTAATTTTTAAAAATGTCATTAGAGTACTATTTTAAGGAAGTTAGGAAGAATGGCTTTCCTTGCAAATGAAGATTTCAATTATTTTAGGGTAAATGAAACCACATACCTTGTATATAGATCTTGTTCACCAAAGTTGGGGGTAAGGAACAGAAAGCTAACTGAATTTCAGAGTTACACCTCTTGCTGGAGCTTTCACTCACTCTTGCTTCATAGTAGATTTGAAAGAGAATGAATAAGTTTGAATTTTTTTCCTATGTTCCTTGTGTACTTCCTAAGTTAAAAATAATAGATGAACTGCAAAGTGCCCAAAGAGGTGTACATCAGGAAGGAGGTTAGAAAATTAAGTTTTGGGTAACATAAGATATTAGTCCCTTAAAAATCAAGAGTTTGAAGAAATTTGACTATTCCCTCGGGTAAAAGAGTACTGTGCTTACTCTATCAGATATAAAACTTATCTTTATAGTAAACATGAAATAGTTTATCTGTATAATTTATTTGAAATGGTTTAACATTTATTTTCCAATTAAAATTATTTATCATACATATATATTACTTGTTAGATTCAAAAAATATAAAAGGATATACAGTGGAATTTAAGTCTAGCGTCCTCAGTGGCTTCACGCCCAATAGAAGTCACAAACTACAACTTATTTTTACACAAATGGAAATAATCCTTTTTTTACTTAACCATATATCTTAGAGATTGTTTATATGATTTACTTTAAGTATTTTTTAATGCGTTTGTGTTGTTCAACCCCCCACTCCTCACCTATCCAGATAAGTTTCTTTAAGATGGGTTCTGAAAATCTCAGTGAACAACTGGAAGAATTTTTAGCTAATATTGGAACAAGTGTACAGAAGTAAGTATTTTTTTCCTTAAAACTGAAAATGAAATGACATACATGATAAGTTAACAGCTAAATGCCATGATTTAAAAATATTTAATATCTGCCATGATTGCTTCTTGGTTTTTTCACTATTTTTTCCGTAGAATGTGAACTCAGTTTCATAACACTGTCAAATCAGTTCTGTGTCTGAATATAACAGACACATAATAGTAATTATTCATAAGTGAAATTATCCTTAAACTCTAAATTGTGAGGGTTAGATGGGAGATTACTAAATAAATCTTGTTTCCAAACCGTGAAAGCTTAAAGAGAGAGAGAAAGCTGTTATCATAAGGTTCGAAAGGCTGAGCAGTGATGTGGCCAGGCTGAGGCATGGAGAGAGACAAAAATGATTGTTGTTTTAAAGGCACAGGACAGAGCAGTTTGAAAATTCCTCCAAAGTCACACATTCAGTGTGGTTTTATTAGTTTTTTGGTTTTGTTTTTTTTGAGACAGAGTCTTGCTCTGTTACCTGGGCTAGAGTGCAGTGGTGCGATCATCTCTCACTGCAGCCTCAAACTCCTGGGTTCAAGCAAGCCTCCTGCTTCAACCTCCCTCCCAAGTGGCTGGGACTACAGGTAAATGCCACCGCACCCAGCTAATTTTTCTATTTTTTTTTTTTTTTAGAGAAAGGGTCTCTAACTCCTGGTCTCAAGCAACTCCCACCTCAGCCTTCAAATGTGCTAGGATTACAGGCTCGAGCTACTGCACCCAGCTGCTTTTTAAGATTTTGAATTTAATATTGTTTCCAAAATATCTAAATTTCAAATAAAATGTAAAGCTGTTTCAAAATGTATTCACGTTACTTTAACCACCCATGCCACTGTGTCTCTGTTTGAGAAAATACATACAAAATAAATAATGCAGGTAAACGTGATTGGTAAGGAGTTCTTTGTCGGTTGTGGTTGGTAGTAAATAATCTGTTCTCTGTGTTAGTGTTCGCAGGGAGATGGACAGTGATGTAGAGACCATGCAACAGACAATAGAGGATTTGGAAGTAGCCAGTGACCCTTTATATATGCCCGACCCAGACCCCACCAAATTTCCTGTTAATCGAAACTTAACCCGAAAGGCTGGATACCTTAATGCTAGAAAGTAAGAAAACTCTTGTTATTTTCACATGCTGTATATCATGTAAGGCAATGTCAAATGAATATAATAAATAACTGATATCGTCTGCCAAATTGTCTTGATTTTACTAAAGGTCGAACCCTTTTAGTGGTGTTAGCATTTATGTGACCTTTTTGACAGATAAGCTACGTGTATACTTTTCAGAAGTAGAATTCTACCTAGATATTTACTGAGTAATTTAGAATTATAAAAGTGAAACCAATTTGAGTTTAAATAAATCTCTCATAATATGTGAATGCTATTAAATATCATTTATCATACCTTAAAATACAGGTAATTACAGCATCAAGTCAAATTTTAGTTTTCACCTGACAATAGGACGAAACAGGTTAACCCTAGGAGTAAAATAAATTTTTTTGTTTTGAATTTATCCCATGGAAGTTGAACTATAACCCCTATTTTATGGATTATCACTATAGCAGCTGCAATTTGATAATTTCCAGACTTGTTTTGGAAACGGCATACATTCACACGAGTGAATCAACATACATGAATTTATTTTAGAGACTGAAAAACATTCATATTTTCTTGGTACCTTGCTGCCTTTTTGCAAGCTATTTCTTGTAACATGCTTTATCTTGTGTCTGGCTGATGATAAGGAGATTTCAGGTGTATCGTTATTAAAGCGTGAATGTGCTTTCTTTGTTTAGTAAAACAGGCTTGGTGTCATCTACCTGGGACAGACAGTTTTACTTCACACAGGGTGGAAACTTAATGAGTCAGGCCCGTGGGGATGTAGCAGGAGGCCTGGCCATGGACATAGACAACTGTTCAGTGATGGCTGTGGATTGTGAAGACAGGCGATACTGTTTTCAGATCACCTCTTTTGATGGAAAAAAGTTAGTATTTTTTCCTACTATTAATAATATCTGTCATATTTTAAACTACTGAAATTCAGGTTAATTCCTTTTTGTTCAGAAATGTTATAGATATTCTAGACTTACATACTATGATAATTTGCTTCTTAATCTTGTAGAAATGTGTTGAATTTTTGTTTCTGAATTGGTTAAATGATTTCTTAATGTTTTGAGGTTGACAAAGCAAGGTCATATGATAAAGACCTGTGATTTCATGTTAAGAGACTGGAACTGAAAATCCTGCATAGTATAGTGAAGACAGCACAGGTTAATGGAAAGAATCCCAATGCTGGGATCAGAAAGTTCACATTCTGGATCCATTACTTACTGTGTGGACTTAAGCAAGTAACTTGACCCCTCTGAGCTCCATTTTTCTACATGTAAAATGTAGGTAGGGGATTTGTAATCCTTACTTCGTAAATTGTTATTAGGTATATAAATCTAATATATGTAATGTGCCTAACATACAATAAGTGCTAACAATAGTGTTATTTTTAAATGTTAATCAAATATTTCTGATATTATTTTGTTCATTAATGTTTATAACGCCATTTTTAAAAATTTCTATTACCTTTGCATTAAATGAGAATCTTTAGAGTAGCATTTAGAACAAATTTTCAAAAAGCATAGAAAAATACAAAAAGGAATATGAAAAAAACTTATAATCTCATTAACCAGAAGCAACAATTAACTTTTTGATCTGTTGCCTTCTAGTTTTTAAGTACATTTTTTAAATAGGTGAAGAAATATTATATATATAATTTGGATCTGTACACTTATTAAAAACATTTCATGTATGTAATCCTAGCACTCTGGGAGGCTGAGGCGGGTGGATTGCTCAGGGTCAGGAGTTCGAGACCTGCCTGAGCAAGAGCAAGACCCCGTCTCTACTAAAAAATAGAAAGAAATTAGCTGGACAACTAAAAATATATATAAAAAATTAACCGGGCAGGCATGGTGGCGCATGCCCGTAGTCCCAGCTACTTGGGAGGCTGAGGCAGGAGGATCACTTGAGCCCAGGAGTTTGAAGTTGATGTGAGTTAGGCTGACGCCACGGCACTCTAGCTCAGGCAACAGAGCCAGACTCTGTCAAAAAAACAAAACAAAACAAAACAAAACATTTCATAGTGGCTGCATTACAGTCTATTTAAGGAACATATATTACAATTTAAACATTTTCCTAATGATAGTTAGGTTATCTGCAGTTTTTCCCATCTACTTAGTTAAAATATTGTTTTTAACCTTTGAACTTTCATAATGTTCAGAAGCAGCCTCTGGGTTCCTTGAAAGTCATTTTTCCCCTATATTTATATATATTAAGATACTATAGAAATAAACAAATAAATTTGAACTTTGCCCCTTAAAGAAAGATATTATGCTCACTATCTTTTACCAAAATTTCAAATTTCAAATATCAAATTGGAAAATATCAAATTTCAAAATTTCATATTACTTTTTTTTTTTTTTTGACAGAATCTCTGTTGCCCAGGAGTGCAATGGTGAGATCATAGCTCACTGCAGCCTCAAACTCCTGGACTCAGGCAACTCTCCTGTCTCAGCCTCCCAAGTAGCTGGGACTACAGGTGCATGCCACCATGCCCATCTAATTTTTTAAAAAATTTTTTGTAGAGTCAAGTCTCTCCATGTTGCCCAGGCTTGTCTTGAACTCCTAGCCTTAAGTGATCCTCTTTCCTCGGGCTCCCAAAGTGCTGGGCCAGCCTTATTTCATACTCCTTTTATATGATATATAATGAATCCCAATACTGTGTTTCAGTTATCACACTGGATGTTGGGAGTCCCTGTGTTCATTTATCAAAATTACCAAATTGTTAATATGTTACTACAAATACTTACATTTTTATATTTTCAGTTTTTTGACTAATGCTTAACATGATTTCTCATTTCATATTCCTGGTGTGATGCAAAATTAGTCAAAATTATTTTTTTCTCTGCCTTTTAAAATATTAATATCTATAGAAAAGCCAAATATCACTACATTAGGGATTAATGTACGGAAATTTTTTATTTAACCCTATTAAAGGGGAAGTAATAATGAAGTAAAGTTAGTTTTTTCTATTAGGATCAATGATTTATATCTGAAATATATATGATAAGTACAGAAGTTGAAGTGCATTGTCTTAGTTGTTGAAGTGTACCTTTATTGTGGTCTGTCTTCAGAGGATTGGTACCTGTTTCCTTTGATACATTTGGCATAGATAGCCAAAGTCAGAGTTGGTAAAGTCTGAGTCCTAATGCCTCTGGTGGTCTCCTTTTCCTAAGATACTGTTGGCTGTGTTTTGTTTTTGTTTTTTAATACTGATTGGTTTTTATATATACCGATACCATTAAAGATAAAAAGTTCTCTCAGATCATGTTAAAAGTGCTTTTAAAAAGAATTGAGGTTCAAACTTCTTTTTTTCCAGATCTTCAATTTTGCAAGCAGAGAGTAAAAAAGACCACGAAGAGGTAAAATTTTATCTAGTTATTTTCTTCAGCAACATTTAAAAATACTCTTCTGATAACAAAACATATATTCATTATGAACATTTTGGAAAATCCTAGTTAATTAAAAATCCCTTTTTTTAAAAGTCTGTTGTCCTGAAGCAACATTCTTAAGTTTCTCACAGAATCTTATAGCTGGTAGACCTTAATGATCATCCCTCTGCTATCTTGAAAGCTCAAATTCAGAAATGACTTTGTGACTGTTGCCATCTGGCAGGCTGTCAGTATCATGGGATGACAGTTTAATTTATTCCCTTCTCTCACCAACCCTCTGAGAAACTATCTGCTGCAGTAAGAACATAGTGGCAGCAGATGTGGCACGGCAGGAAGCAACTAAAGCTTAAAACTTTGGGGAAATGAAAGACAGAAAAACAAAAATTTGGGAGTGTCTGTTCTTCCTCATGAGTCTTTTATTTTTGGCTCCATTTTTACTACTAGTGCACCAAATATGGAAGGTAAGGAACTAGCAACTGATGCTTCAAAAACTTTTGAGAAAAATTCTTCCAGGAAAATATACCTTAGCTTGATTTCGAGCCTTTTTATCTGGTATTATCATTGTGTTGGCAAAAGACAAAGTTGGAAATGCTGCAGAGATCTACCTTTATTGCCTCTTGTGGAAAAAAGTTAATATTAAAATTTTATTTTGGTCTCTGAGGAACACCAACAAATGTTTCTCTGCCCACTGCATGGTTTACCAAACAAAGTATTTATTTAGTTTAGTGAGGTTCATCAGGCACTGGAATCCTTGAGAGTGAAGTAGAAGATGTGCAGAAGAGAATGTTTTTTATGCTAATTATTCATAAACTTGAAAGAAGGGAGGTAGGTAAAATATATTCACCAGGAATATATTTATCTCTTTACTTTTTCTCATTGGTGTTAATTATGATACTTGAGTTCAGACTGTCTTGTTTGGTGGGGATTACAGGGGAAAGTGATATAAGAAGATAAGTATAGACTATTAAATTGCAATTTAGTATGATTTTTATTTCCTTGTATGAAATAAATTTTGGATTTTTAAATAATCTGAATGTTCTCTTGTATATATGCATATGTCTAAATAATGAAACTACTGAATGTTCTCTATGTACCTTCCTTATAAGGTGTCTTCTTATAAGGAACATTATGCGTTACTTCTAATGAAACTTGTTTCAATTGAATATTGAACATCATTTACCTTTAGCAGAGAAACTTTGTAGATAAAAATTATTAATTATATTTTTCTATTCTCTTGCAGTGGATCTGTACAATAAACAACATATCTAAACAAATATACTTAAGTGAAAATCCAGAGGTAATATTTTTATTTTGTTACCCAGATCTAGCAAAATTGAATTCTGTGGCTTACATGCTTTTATTAATTAAGTCATAATTTCTCAAGTTCTGTCATTTTTAAAATTTGACCTTGAATAGATAGCTTTAATGTACCATATATGTAGTGAGTGATCTTCTTAGAACAATAATGTTGAAAGGTACTGAAATCAGTCAACCAACAAATATTTACTGGGTATTGACTGTTTAACTCTGTTGAGCATGTGGAGAAGGGAAATATAGAAGAAAAATAGCCATGCTCTCTGCCTTCCAGGAGCCTATTTGTATGGGGAAACAAAACTAAAACTTTAAGTAACATTTCAGATAAAACAGGATGTAATTGAAAGCATATGGTAATGGCTTCAGTTTTGAGAATGTTAGGATCAGTGTGCTCATTAGCTTTAGAAGAAGCTCTGTAGAGACGGTAGAAACCTGAGCTGGGTATGATTTGTTTGAGTTTTGAGGAAAAGAAGAGACATTGCAGATAAGAAAATAAAATCAAAAGCACAAATGCATAAATGGTATATGTTTATGAAACGAGGAATGTAATTAGAGTTAAAGGTCTTGATAGAGAATAATAGAAAACTGAAGTGTACATCCAAATCACCTGGGAATCTTGTAAAAATGCATATTATGATTCAGTATGTCTAGGTTGATGTAGCTTGAACTCACAGTTTTGGAAATTATACCTTGAAAGCAAGGGTATCAAAATGATGAACCCTGCAGTGTAGACATAGCCATAGGTACAGTCCAAACATTCAGGGAGAACCCAGAAGTACAGAGAACTCTGGAAGGAATCAAGTGGGCCCAGACTGCAGTGCAGTTGGAAAAAGAGTTGGCCCTATGACAAGAGCAGTCTTGGTGGGCCTGACTGTGCTATGAACCCTGGCATCTCCCAGGGCTGGGCAGAGGCTAATGATTTCAGATGAGGCTGAGAGGGCTAGCTAATTTCTTCGGAATCTTGAACTGCTATTGATGTGATGGCGGATTAGACAGGAGGTTCTAGACTAGTTTAGTAACTGATTAATGTGAAGGATGAAAGAGATAAATAAGGTAAAATGACTTCCAGGTTTTAAACCCAAGGAAAAAGAAGAACACTTTGGAAAAGAAGAGTTGTTCTGTTTTTATCTTAATAACTTTGAGGTACCTGCCAAGAAAAATGATTTAGATGCCTAGGAGGAAATTTTAAACTAAAGAAACAAAAATTTCATGACCTTCAAAACATTAGTAATTTGTTAGTTTTATAATAATGAGTTATAATTATGTATGAAAACATATAATTATATATTATTATAATAAATTATAAGTTTAATCTTAGAAAATCAGTACAAACTATAGGGAAGGTTTTTGCTTTTAGTAACTTGATCTCCTGCCAATCTAGCTTTTCTTTTTTGTAAGGTTACTTGGGAAAAACAAAAAATAAAATGCAAATTAAATTATTTATTTTATCACCCAGGAAATACATAGGGAATACAATGTTTGGATTTGAATAGTTCATACTTATAATCCTTTCCTGCCAATTATCAGAACTCTTAATTTTTAGTTAGTATTTTCCAGGTTATCCAGGAATTATTTTATCTGTATTAATGAGAATAGAAATTTTGATCAATTTGTGGCATTGTATTGGTATTTTTGCTAACTGTAAGGCATAGAAATGCAAAACTGTTTTGTGATTATTTTTTCTAATTTAAAGACCATTTTTAAAATTACGGTAAAAACCAAATTTATCATCTTAACCATTTTCAAGTGTACAGAAGGGTAAATATTAATATTAACTATATGTACATTGTTAAAACAAATCTTTAATTTAAATACCATTTTTATTTAGCCAGTCTTTTAAATAAAGCAATAAGTCTAAAATATTTCTAATGGAAAGCTTTCTTTCAAACTTTGGTCTGAAAATATCCATGATAACTTTATAAATTAATAAATATATAGATATTTCTAAGCATAAATATATTCTGGAAAATTATGAAAACTTTCCCAGCATAGTTATACTAACTTTCATATTTTGTGAATATTTCCTACTCCTTCTAAATTTCTTTATTCAACAAATGTCTACTGTGCCAGGCACTGTGCTGAGTGCTAGCAATACAAACCTTAATCCAAAATATCCAGTAGTTAAAAATTTAAAGAAAAAATATTTTCTTTAAAAATCTAATGAAAAAATGATTTAGAATAATTATGTATATTAGTAGAAAATAATCAGATGTTTTTCTAGATTAAAGGAAGCAAGAGGAAACTTAAGTTTATAATGTTGTGAAGTTAATTATATTCCTTAAAATGAGAGAATGTGGAACTACTTTAGTAGGTCTAATTTGTATTTTAAGTGAACTCAAAAGCATTCTAATAATTCAGAGTTATATTCAAACTTTTGGTTTTCTTACTTTACTAATATTAGTCCTTTTTTAAAAAAAATAATCAAAATAGGAAACTGCTGCACGAGTAAATCAGTCAGCTCTAGAAGCTGTCACTCCTTCCCCATCTTTCCAGCAGAGGCATGAGAGCCTTCGGCCAGCAGGGTGAGTTACCACACTGGGAGCTATTTAAAGAACTATGCAGGCTATTTAAAGTGTTGGGGAGCACTTTGATTTTAGCAGTACTGCTTATATTAGTGCCAAATAGTTTCTTCAACAACAGAGAAAGTATATTTTCAGAATGGTAAATTTGCCAGTAAGGGTGCTAAATAAATAATTATTTCAGATTTCCCTAGTGTTTCCAACTAAATCTCTAGGTTGAAGTGATTTATGTTTTTGAGTTTAATAATTGGAAAGAAAGAAGTCTGCTATTAAATAAGTAGCTATGATTTGGGATTTGTTTTTATTGAAATTTTTTTTACTCTTCTCATTGACTTATAATACTGTGTTTTCTTTTTCCATAGTTTGTTAAGTATTTGATTTCCAAAAGAAAAAACAAAATGCAATGCCTTCTTGTTTTCCTTTGTTCTTAGACAATCTCGGCCACCGACAGCTCGAACCAGCAGTTCAGGATCCTTAGGATCTGAGTCCACAAATTTGTCTGCCCTCTCTCTAGATTCTCTTGTTGCCCCAGACACCCCAATACAATTTGACATAATTTCTCCTGTGTCTGAAGATCAACCTGGCCAGGCAAAAGCCTCTGGCCAGGGAGGCAGGTGGGGACATTGTGCTATGGTCTGTAAAGTTTACAATTTCATTTTTACATTCGAGAGTCATCTCTTTTGTATTAAGCTCATCAGCTATGTTGTAGTTTTTTTGTTTAATTACCTAACATAACTTTGATAGGGAAGAATCATGCAGATTTTTCTTGAAGTCTTTTGCCTCAATTAAAGGAGTTAAGATAACTTAGTTTCAAAAATGTTTACTTCTGAATTTCTTATCATGTGTGTTTCTTGGATATTTACTCTTAAAATTGCAGAATAAAGTTGATAGTTCTGTCTTTAGGTCATGACAGTATTTTAAACATGTTTAAAATAAAAGTTTATAATATTAACATAATAAAAGCTTTAAGTTTATTAGAAAATATTGTACCAGAATAAGAAATCTTCAGGAAGTTACTAAAACATTATCACTGTCATGAATTATTTAATGAGTCATCTTTTATTTATATAATAAGGAATATTGTCGAAGCAGTTAAAATTTTTCTTTGGGTGTGGATGAAGGAAACATGACTTAAGGCAAATCATGTATTAAGTAGGTTGGACACCTAATAAATTGATAATGTGTTAATTTGGATCTACATGGCTGTGACCCAGGAAAAGTAATTTGCATTTGATTACATTTATAAAAATATACTTAGCATTTGATATAATAGATCAGACATGTATAAAGAGATCAATTTCCTGTTAATCTTAATGCCAATGTTATTTTAGAACCATTTAGCTCTGTTTGCTTCCAGAACCTACTTTGAATTGTACTTTTCTTCCTTCACTGTGGGTGTGCTACAAGCCATGCATACTAAGGAGGGAGGTAGCTTCCACCTCCAGTTCACTTTTCTTCTTGCATTGTTACTTATACCTTAAGAAATATAGGTTTAAAACTAGAAAATGTTCAGATCATCATAGTTGACTTGCAACTTGTACTTAGAGAACCTAAAAAGAGGTTTTTACAATCCCAGGAAATCCCTAGCATTTTTCTCAAGCAGCCGAGATTGGAGGTAAATCACTGTTCCTCTGTGCTAGCTTATTTAAATTCAAGAACTTTTGCAACATGGTTTATTATATGTTGATTTTTGTTGTGTGTGGCTAAACTTGTGAAATGTAGCAACATTGGGTACAGCCTGTTAACTCAGTGTGTGAGGGCAGAAGCCATCATCACAGTAATTTGGTCATCAGTGGTGTTCCTTACCAGGATGGACCATTTTAAGAGTTTTCCTTTCTAAAATGTATGTACAAAGTTTTGTGACTCTTCATTTTAACTCTGGTTTCAATAATTAGATTTCTTCCATGTAACTGACCATATGTTCATATTTTTTTCTCAACTTTTCAGGCGTACAAATCCATTTGGAGAATCTGGAGGAAATGCAAAATCTGAAACTGAAGGTAAAACAGATGTGCGGTATTTTAGAACTACTTCTCAGTAGTAAACTCTGAAGAATTTGTCGTTTACATTTGCTCTGTATGATGCTCAGTTTTAATGTTAACTTCAAAGTTTTCTCTATTTACTCATAGTACACTTGAAACAACAGAACTTAATCTGACTTAAGATGTTGTTACTCATACAGAATTATAGAGAATTATAGAATATCATACTTTTGACTTCATAGTCACATTCTCAATGCATAAGATATCCTTTAAGCTTTTCCTAACAGCTGATGTTTAAATTCTAGTACTGGAGCGTAACTATTTTTTTTCTTTTTCCTAGTATCTATTTAATATAATTTCAAACTGACAGAAAAGCAGTAATAGTGCAAGGAATTCTTTTTACCCAGAACCACCAATTGTTGAAGCACTACACTTTGCTATTTGAATTCGAGACCTTAATTTTCCTATAATTCGAATACTGTAGTTAGGAGTTATTTCTAAATACCTCCCCTTTAGGTTGAATTTTTCTCTGGGAAATCTACAAGGAGGCAGTGTATTTTATTCTTTTGGAAAATAAACATGGGATTTAAAAATGCCTAACGTACCTTGTCTGTTATAGATTCTATTCTTCATCAGTTATTTATTGTCCGGTTCCTTGGTTCTATGGAGGTGAAATCAAATGACCATCCAGATGTTGTTTATGAAACGATGCGCCAAATCTTAGCTGCCCGGGCCATCCATAACATCTTTCGTATGACAGAATCACATTTATTAGTCACTTGTGACTGTTTAAAGTAAGTAATAACCCCTTCCTGAAAAAACTGCAGAAAAAGTTACATAATTTCAGCCTAATTAAAATTTGTTTTCCAAATTTTTAATTATTATTATAGGTTAATTGATCCACAGACACAAGTTACAAGGCTCACGGTGAGTTCTACAGATTTAAGCTTTGTGCATATACACATCTTACAACTTGATAATAATCCTGATCCTGTATATTCAGGTATGGTAGTATCAATTATGATTGGTCTTTAGACGTTGCAGTTAAATCTATGGCCATCTCCAAAAAGTTATAATTGAACATTCCATGTAACTTAAAAGAACACAATTTTGTGCAATATTTAGTGTTTACCCCTCAGGAAGCATGTATCATACACACCAAAGAACAGTAAGAATTAAAAGGTGAACATGATTGAGAGTATTTTATAATTATCTATTTCAAATAGCTGCAAGTGTGTGCGTTTCTATTTAGTTTATTTATTAAAAAGACCATTTTTGTTATTGAATTTGACTTTGTAAAATGCGTTGACTAACTAATAAAACAAATTCAGTATTTAACACCCTCTTGTTCTGCTCAGTAATCCAAAACAAATATGACATTGTTCTTGGATTACCAGTCTGTTAAAAAAAATTGGCTTTACTATTTATGATAATTTTAGAATTTAGCATGTGAGTTTGTCATATATGAGTGCTGTCGTAATGGTTTGAAAGATCTCACGTTTGCTTCTGATGTTTTCTGCGGCAGTTTCCATTACCCTGTGTAGTTTTGTATGCTACACACCAGGAGAATAAGCGCCTTTTTGGATTTGTTCTTCGGACATCAGGAGGGAGAAGTGAAAGTAATCTGTCATCAGTCTGCTATATATTTGAGTCAAACAATGAAGGGGAAAAGGTACATGGCTTTTCAAAATGTTTCTGTTGTGAAATAATTAATCATAATCACTAAGTGATTCTTACTAAGATTTAATAATAATTCTTGCTAATTAAATAAAATTACTATTAATTAAAAACTACATGATTAAATTCTTACGTAATTCTGACTGAGATTTCTGGAAAAAAATGCCCAGATTTTGCCTAGTTGTACTGAGCTGCTTGACCAAAGCGTGCTGCTCTGAAGAGAGCCAGGCTGCTGGGTTGGGCCTTTTGACTCTACAGACCTGTGCCTCCCCGGCCACTGATAGCTGGTGCAATCTTTTAGCTTCATTAACTTATCCTGGAAATGGAATATATTCCCATAATCAGCTGTTTTCAGATGTTTTCAGCTTGGAACAGCTGATAACTTCACTCTTTGCAGGCCTTACTATATCAGTAAAGAATTTGAGATAACAAGAAGTAGGGTACACAAAGGGGGCGAGAGTCAGCCATGAAAGCTCACAGACTCTGAAGAAAACATACAAAGGCTTGGTCTGGGAGCTGGAGCATTCTTAAATCAGCTTTTGTTTGAAGCAATGTATCATGACGAGTTATAAAACTAGTTATATCAGGTATTTGAATACTTGAAATTGTTGCTTTGATGTGAGAACTGCCTGAGAACATACTTTTTCTCATTTTAGATTTGTGATTCTGTCGGATTGGCAAAACAGATAGCTTTGCATGCTGAACTGGTAAGAATCTGAGATGCTTGATATTCCAAGAATGGTAACTAAAGTGATATAATAATATAAGCTCTTTGATGTTAGCAAGTAGATAAAATGATTTTGCTAAGCAAGATTAATAGTGGATGCTATTACTGATATAGCATTTAGACTTTGGATAACTATCTACCATAGAATGTAAACTGTTGATATGCTTTCTTATATATAAATGCAAAAAAATTGGAAGGTTACAAAAGAGATATTAATTGAAATGTCTATAATTTAAAGTTATTTCATATTTAATTCATTAGTTTTATTCATCTGTTCTTTAGGATCGTAGGGCATCAGAAAAGCAAAAAGAAATAGAAAGAGTAAAAGAGAAGCAACAGAAAGAACTCAGTAAACAAAAACAAATTGAAAAGGTATGCAGTCTTAATGTCTGGGGCTTCTCTTTATATGGTGTTTGTGAAAACTTAATTCAGCACTGCACTGTGACTTTCAGATTTGAATTTCCAAGTGAAAGGTTTCTGCTTGCTCAGCCACTCCATAACCAGATGATTCATAGCATGGCAGAAAAGGGTAACATCTGTTTTCTGATATGATGTTCACATTGCAATTATATTGACATGTAGTATGACTTACTGTTTAGCAAACATACCAGAACTTTCATATACCAGTGAGGGCTGTCTCTGTCAAAGTTGTTCTTTTGAGAGGCTATACAGACCTAACTGCCATTACTGAAAGCCATTTTGCCCTCTAGGGGCAAAACATACTTTCCCCCTAGAGGGCTAATTGTGTGTGTGTGTGTGT
>RJWJ010026363.1:0-23046 GCA_004363605.1 Indri indri | reverse complement strand
ACAGTCCTTCCTTCCTGCTCTCTCTTCATGGGTATCTGACCTGCATCTCCCTCCCTGCTCTCGTTCTCAGCTTTTTTATCCTTCACGGGCATCTCGCCTGATAAATCTTTTGCATGTCTAGTCCTGACTTGGCATCTGACGCTCAGAGAACCCAAACTGAGACATATATACAAGACATGATTGCTGCCTCAAACAACTCGCTGTCTCTCTAAAGAAATGGATACATAAAATTTTTAAAAATACAATTGAATGTGATAATCCTGTGATTGCAGTAGATATACAGCATCTTGGGAATGCAGATAAGAAAACAAGTGCTCCTGTCTGGAGTAGAGGAATGTGTAGTAAGGAAAGGTGAGAGGAAATAATGACTTAGGTTAGATCCCAAAGGAATTGTCGGAATGACAGACAAGGGTATTTCAGAAAGAGGTAACGACATCAGCAAAGACACAGAGGCATGAAAGTGTTTAACACGTTTAGGAAATAAGGGACTTGTTCTTTCCTGGAAAATGATATATAAAAAAAAATTAAAACAGATCAGCAAAATATTCTTGGTTCAGAGTTGCCAATTTCAAAGGACCTTCCAGCCTCAGCCTTCCCAAGACGAAGCAATGCAGGGACCATTGCCAGCCTCATGACGCATCCCTCTTTTTTTCCACCCTCTCCCAGCCCTCCCTTCCATCTGTATTTTTATTGTACCTAACATGTGCCAGGTGCCAGACAGATCCTCAGAGGCAGATCCACAGATTTGGACATAACTATGACATAAAACTTTCTGAGAAAACCAGAAATCTGTAGGGAAATAAGAGGCTTTCCTTGCCCCTACTCTTACCTTTTCGAGAAACAAAAAATTGAGAAGGATCAGGGTAAACGATATCAGAATGAGGCCAAGTCAGTGCTGACGCACTCTGCAGTGAAGTACAAGTCTCTGTGGATCCAATCCTACTAAAAAATGTGAGGAACGGTGCACCCTTGGTACACACATTCCTGCACTTCAAGGGATGTAACTTACTTATTACAGGAGGTGTGCTAGGTGTAGAAATTTCAGAAATACAGAAACATAAAACAGAAAATAAAAATTACTCATAATTCTATGACACAAGGCAACGTGTAAGTGTGTGTGTGTGTGTGTGTGTGTGTGTGTGTTTGAAATAACTGGGATAACACAGCATGGAATAATTTATAAACTGCTTCTGTTATTTAATGCTGTATCATGAGTTCTTCCTACTATTATGAATATTTATCCTACCTCGATTTCTGAGATATTTTTCTCTTCTTATTCTTTGCTCCTTCTTTCTCTACCTGACTTTGACTTTTCTTCCTTTAAAGTCCTTTTGTATCTTGAGGTTTCCTTGGGTCACCAGTTTTCTCCATTCATTCAACCTGGTTTTTGAGGGTGTCAGGGTCATTGTTCTCTGGGCTCCACTACTGCCCGTTCACCAACACCTCCCTTCACGGTCCCCTTGTAAGCCCCAGACCTATGCTTTCTAGGTGCCTATTGAACATCTCAAGCCGGATATCTCACAGGTAACTCGAACTCAGACCATCAAAAATTGAATTCATCGTGTCACCCTCAAACCAGCTTCTGCTAAAGACTTCCCTCAGTTTTTAGAAAGCATTGGTTAAACACTGAAATCAGGAGGCTGTTATTCTTGACTTCTCCTGCTTTCTCACTCCCAATGTCCATTGATCACCAAGTATGAACTTTTCTACATGCAACCGTCTCTCCCACTGTTCTGTCCTCTCCTGCACTGTACCGTTGCAGTAGGTTCTTAATTTGTCTCCCTCTACTGTTTCCATTCATGCCCGTATCAAGGAGTGAATGCAACACAAGAAACGAATTTAAGAATAGACTATTTTTCTTCTAAGAAGTTTTGCAGAGGAAAATAGAAAAGGAAAAACATTTAAAAAACATCCAGGGGGAACAGGGTTAAGGCAAAGTTTTTTGTTTGTTTTCCAAAGTGGAGAAACTTAAGGAATATTTGTAGATGGCAAGGGAAGGACCTAGTGTTAAGAAAGAAATCTGTAAGAGAAGAGGGGGAAAATGGATAGGGCAAGTTTACCCCAAATGTAGGAGGGATTGAGATCCTAGAATAGTCCTAAGAATCTGAAGGAAAAGAAGTAAGAATAGGTCAAAATATGTATTTGAGACCAGCATGGAGGGACACTGGAGAGAGACAGTTCATAACCCACTAAATTCTCAATTAGGTCATCTGCTAAAGGTGAAAGAAAGGAGGAAAAGTGGAGGGACCTTGAAAAGATTGGTAAAAGCTTGTGGCAACCGAGCTGGAACACGGGCGAATGGAATTGAGTAGAGATAAGCAACTGTTTACACATTCACACTGTCACCCACACCTGGAACCTTTGCTGAAACGTCACATGCCCTCAGCAGACATCTGGGAGATTAAGCTCCACAGTGGCAAAAACCAGGTCTTAATCATATAAATGCCCTCAGCAACTACCCTGTGCCTAGTCATCACAGAAACTCCAGTCAAAAGAAAATTACATACAAGCATCATTAGCCACGTTCTCTGAAACTAGAAGCTTCCCATATCATCCCCTTAGGTTGAACTTTATCAGGAAGAAACAACACAATTCATGTTAATATCAGTGATTCCTTCATTCTAAGTAATTCTTAGAATATATTGGTATTATTAAAAATTAAATCATTTCCTTATGCTTATTGGACAGTATTGTACAATGAAATTAAATGCTAGAATTACAACTTAAAGCCATAAATATCCTTCAATTTTCAAGATCTAAATAAAAATATTCATTACATACTAATTACCCAAGACAAGAATCTGGATTAATTCTTTTTAGAAATACTTAAAATATTTCTGGTGGGCATCAAAACAACTAAGGGAGCCTTCTAATAAATTCTCAAAAAATATATTCTATGTAATTTTGAAATGCCCTCCATAAACAATTAGTTCTACCTTGACTCTGTCCGCACGGTTGTTGAAAAGTCCAATCCGTCTAATGGTGCTGAGGATGGGGTCCGTGGAGTCATCGATCATGTTGTGAGTGGTCACAGGGGGCAGTGACTGTCGCTGTAGGAGAGGGAAGGAAATGTCAATTGTGGAAATAATTAATAAGTATGACTAATTTCAACAATAGGTCCTTGACATTTCACCCAACCTTTATGCCATCAGTCTTTTGAGATGACAGGAATGATGATGACTAAGTTTTGTGTGTTTCAAGATAATGGGTTGGAAAATTTCTTTTGCCTACTGTGAACAGCTTTTGCTTTTCATCTGCAGTCACTATATGAAAGGCTTGGACTTCATGACTGCTTCTGGAACTTATTTGGCATATAAGGTTGTCCTGAAATGCTGACTCAAGACCACCTTTACTGGTTTCTTACAGCAGGGTTTTCCTCCAGTACCTGATACCTCATTGTTAAAACAAGAGTTTTGGTGCATGCCTAACATATTTTTTTTACCTTTTGTTGCTTGATAATATTACTTGACTGACAAACATTCAAATTTTCTCTGCTGTGATTCAAATTCTATAATTTTGGAAATATTTAGGACTTTTTTGTTGTTATTACGCTATACACAGTTTTTCAATTGGATGTACCGGTTTCAAAATAATTTTGTGAGTAGGAAGACATTTCATGAGATTTTAAAAAGGAGCCCTTAAAACCACGCATCAAAAACCATACAAAATCATAATTTAAGTGACTATGTGAAAATGTCTTTTCTGGCTCTCGGGTCTCAAAATGTTCCCAATTAGCACACGCCAATAAATTAAAATATTGATGTAGATTGATTTGAATAATGAGGGGAAATAGTGGGCACTTTTTTCCTTATTACCTGTGTTGAAAAAATGGCTCTTTTCATAATTGTTAGGTCGTCTCGATCTAAAATATTGTTCATGTCAGGAATTTCTCCTCTGTGGGGGAAACAATGTTAATAATAAAAACAAAAACTGCTGGCACTAATTCAGTGCTTCCTAAGCATCAGACATAAATTATATATTAATATTTCATTTATTTTAATAATATTTTAATAAATATGTTAATATAGATTTAATATATAAATATACATTTAATGCTAATATATATTAAGTTAATACATATTTTGAAATAAATTCTCATGAAATCACCCTCAGCTTCAGATTGACGTATTAACCCTTGTTGAGTTTCCCACTAAATCAGAAACTGCCTGCAAATATAAATGTGTTCTCATTCCTACAAGCTGTTTATAAGTTTTGTGAAATGAACTTATAAAATATCACTCACATGATAAAACACATCTTCAAAGGCTAGTAATTCTTTTATATTTGGAACAAAATAAATACATTATAGTGTCTAAATTGTTAAGTTCGAATAGCGAAGACTTAAATGTTTGAAGTGTTAAGTATTCCAAGCACCTACCTTAACAATGCATCATAGAGTTTTTTCCCGAACTTTTCCTTCACAGAATGTGCAATGTCCCTGTTTGGAAGGGAAAGATTTACAATTTAAACAGCATCACAAATTTTTAATCTTTATTTGTCATGGCAATGCTGTTGTTTTGTCAACATTCTTTGAAATTACAGGTCTATTTTTTATAGCTTCTTCTATTATTTTATTATTTGCTAATTCAGCTTAAGTTAAAATATTCAGAGCTTTTAACAGAACACTCTGACCAGCCCAACAAGCTTAACATTTTTTTCTTGATGATAATCAGAGTAGGATAGAGAACAGGGAGGGGGAGTAGAGAGAGGTATAGCTGTAACAAGACGGGAATTAGTTAATAATTGTTGAATCTTGGCTATGAGTATGCAAAGGGTCATTGTACCAATCTCTTTACTTTGGCGTATGTTTTTACGTTTCCACAGTAAAAAGTTAAAAAAAATTTTTGACCTATCTTTAATGATTTCTGCAGAGGCTTGCTCCTTCCAGGATAGCTCATCTCAAAGTTTGTATAACATCTATAATGTTAGAGGCATTATATAATCTAACCGGTAGCACAATGAGTAGAGAGCCAAGTGGTATTTGTGCTATAATAATCTTAAAGAAAAAACAAAGTTCCAGGAGATACATCAGAGATCGTGCACTTAAAAAAAAAAAAAAAATCCCTTTACACTTAACACTTGAGAACATTCATAGGATGTGAGATTACCATAGCTGTTTTCGCACTGCCTGTCCTTTCAGGGTTTCCACGTTGAAATTATTTGTCTTGGCAGGCATAATGAAAAACACCACCACTGTGACATCACTTTTATGCACCTGATGAGGGATTAGAAAACACAACAGAGTCAGCTATCAAAAATTTAAAAAGTGTAACAGATGGACTTTAAACTTTGAAAAGTAGTGTTTTAAAATATCATTACATTAACCTATATGGAAAACAGTATGGAGATACCACCAAGAACTAAAAGTAGACCTACCATTTGATCCAGCAATCCCACTACTGAGTATTTACCCAAAGGAAAAAAAAAAATCATTTTATCAAAAAGACACGTGCTCTTGAATGTTTACTGCAGCACAATTCACAATTGCAAGATGTGGAATTAAACCAAGTGCCCATCAACATATGAATGGATTAATGAAATGTGTTATATGTATACTACGGAGTACTACTCAGCCATAAAAAAACGTGGTGACCTAATACCTTTTGTAACAACCTGGATGGAACTGGAGACTGTTCTCTTAAGAAAGTATTGCAAGAATGAAAGAATAAATACCACATGTACTCACTATTAAATTGGAACTAGTTGATCAACACCCATGTGCACATAAAGTAGTAAAACTCAACCAAAACCAAGCAGGTGGGAGGGGGGAAGGAGAGGACTGGTAAATTCACACCTAATGGGTACTATGCACGCTGTCTTGATAATGGGCACACACATAACTTTGACTCAAACTGCACAAAAGCAAATCACGTAACCAAAACATTTGAACCCCCATCATAGTCTGAAAAAAAAATCTATTTATGATTCATAGAGTAATTATATCTACCTTCCTGAGACTTTTTCAGAAATTTTAATCTAGGTGGGGCGCGGTGGCTCACGCCTGTAATCCTAGCATTCTGGGAGGTCGAGGTGCGCGGATCGTTTGAGCTCAGGAGTTCGAGACCAGCCTGAGCAAGAGCGAGACGCCGTCTCTACTAAAAATTGAAAAAAGTAGCCAGGCAGCTAAAAATAGAATCAAAAAATTAGCCGGGCATGGTGGCGCATGCCTGTACTCCCAGCTACTCGGGAGGCTGAGGCAGGAGGATCACTTGAGCCCAGGAATTTGAGGTTGCTGTGAGCTAGGCTGATGCCACGGCCCTCCAGCTCGGGCAGCAGAGTGAGATGTCTCAAAAAAAAAAAAAAAAAAAAGAAAAGAAAAGAAAGGAAGGAAGGAAGGAAGGAAGAAAGAAAGAAGGAAAGAAAGAAAGAAATTTTAATCTAGATCTGGCTTTCAATAAACATTTGTCAATTAATCGTTTAAAAATTCAGACATAAAATATTTTCATGACATGGATCATCTAAAACAGCAGTCCCCAACATTTTTGGTACCAGGGACCTGTTTCATGGAAGACAATTTTTCCAGGGGATAAAGGCGGGTGTAGGTGGAGCTTAGGCGGTGATGTGAGCGATGGCGGAGTGGCTGTAAATGCAGATGAAGCTTAGCTCGCTGGCCTGCTGCTCACCTCCTGCTTGCGTCCCAGATTGCTAAGTTTCATGGAAGACAATTTTTCCTTAGACTATTGGGGATGGTAGCTTCGAGGGGAGGTAGAGCTTAGGTGTTGATGCCCAGCCCAGATCCTAACAGGCCACGGACTGGTATCAGGCCAGTGGCCTGGGGGTTGGGGACCGTAGATCTAAAATATCTAACAATTGCTATTGATATCACTGTGCTCCTCTGTGGTTAAAAAAATAAATGAGGGCTATCATAACAAGGACAAAATTAATTCTTTAAAATTTCACATTGGAAATGTAATAAGGATTTAGTTTTGGTTTGTTCTTTTTAATTTCTTTTTTAGCTTATTCACACTGATGAGCACGAATAGATCATTTACATTTTTCTGTTAAATGTCTTGATTCTTACGATGTTGCAGTTTGGCTTTTAGCCCTAATGTAAAGGAATGAGCATATGCTGAGCACTTTTGGGGCACAGCAAGCTCTGTGCTGGGGTGTTTTATATACATACTTTAGTCCTCATAATAATTGTGTATGATAGGTATCACTCTCCTCATTTTATCAATGTCAAGAGAAGAATGAGAGGATAAATATTTTGTCTGAGCTCCTAGAACAAGTTAGTGGCAAAGCTGGGATATAAACTGCTGGTTTTTTACTCTAAAATCTGTGTTTTCTTTTCCTCTTTCCACAAATACTAGCATCTCTCAGAAAGAAATGACATATTAATCAGCTGTGGAGATGAAAGCATAAACTCACTTAAAACCATGAACATACGAATGTTCATGTGTTCTGCAAATGATAGACTATTTCCTGAGTGTGGGACACTTTACCATCTAGTATGTGGCTTTTGCCCTCTGGGGCCTGACAGTCTATTGAGGAAATCTACATAAGTCATAGAATGGGAAACTCACCCCAGGAATAGCCAATCCACTACCAAAGATTAAATGTACTATATGAAAACAGAATGCCTTCTTTTAAAGTCTCCAAGTATTGTGGTTATCTTTGATGTCTAGTACAGTACCAATAACTTTTTTTCTTCACATCTAAAAATAAAGTATTTAATAATTGTATACAAAAATTTTTTAGTAATGTCCCTAAACATGATGTATGTTTGATATAGTCATGATATATCAAACATGATATATGTTTGATATAGTCATGAATCCATTTATAAAGCTTGTTCAGTGGATACATATATCCATTGAAATATGAAGTAAGATTATTCCAGAATAACCTTTTTGACCTTCAGTTCTAATTTGCAGGCTTGGGTTTTTATTAATGTACTGCTTCCTTGTTAATGTGGTTTTAGTAAATTCTTTAGCACACTTGGTACAATGTCTGCTCTAAGGTAAGGATAAATCTATGTCCATGATAAAAATTTGACTAGAGAATAGTACAGAGCTCAGGAAAGCTTAGATTGTCTCAATATGTCATTAAGGCTGAAATTCTACACTAGTCTCCTATGAATATTTTCCTGCTATTTATCATTCAACATTTTTATGTAATGAGATTAGAATATAAACCAATAACTTCAGTCAATAGCTATGACATGGTACCATTTGCTATTATTGCTTCTATTGGCACACATTTTATTGCTGGATTAGTTTGGGATTTATTTTCAGTCCCACCTTCCTGAGCAAAAAATGATTCCACATTTTTGGAAAAGTAAGAGCCTCTTTTTCCCTCATTCATGTTTTCATGTGGTGGGACATCTCCTAGTTTAACAGGTTGAGACTCTCAATTTCAGGGAGGCGATATGGCCGGGAGGTTGGGAGGAACTGAGTTTGTAGGTGTCTGCCCTGTTCTAGAGAGTCAGAGCTGTGATGTTTGGCTGCCAGCCACATGGCACATGTTACTCTGAAGGCCTGATTCAGTTGGGGGAGAATGGCAATGGCCAGAGCTGCCTGTAATTAGATGGCAAAGTGTAACACCAGGGTTCAGTATTAGGGCACCTGTTGTCATACACCCAAGCTACATCTTCATTGGTTTTTTTTTTTTTTTAAAGTGATATTTTGCTCTCTATTTGCCTATTTCCTCATTTATTTTTCAATATCACAAACTCAAATGGGGGAAAAGGGATATTATAATGACATAGCACATATAATGGGATAAGCTTGAGGGTCTCTTAAAAAACATACTTTTGACAACATAGACAAATACACGAGTAAACAATGGGACAACTCCAACATGTAAATTGAAAGGCCAAAGCCATTTTTAGAATAAGGTTATCATTTTCAGTCTTCAAAATCATATAATCCCTTGAAAACTATCCCAGAAAGTTCTTTACTTCCTACAGAAGAAAGTCCTCCATACAAGAGCACTGTGTCACGTCCTAGAGCTTTCTTACCCTCAGCAGGAAATTTAGCCTGGATAAGGATTCTAGGAAGATGTCAGCTCCTTTGTTTGAAAACTCGTATCTCCCAGCAATGAAAAGGAACAAAGTCTTTTCAAGATCAAAGTCGAGATGACTAAAACAAAACAAAACAGTTGCAAATGAAGTAAAGCAACAGCAACAAAGTGTACACATGAATTTTGCTAAAGTAAAGAAGGGGGCTGGAAAAGATAAACATTTACTTTAACAATCCAGTTTTCTCTTTACCAAAGATCCTTAAAATAACATGCTAATTTAATATATATATATAAAAAAACATACCCATAGAAATGACCTCGAACAAAATCTTGGATCCTGGCTTTGTACGTGGCATGTAGATTTTGAAACTCATGCACTGCTGAAAATTTTTTAACATTCAAGCCATTTGGAGTAATTACATCTAGAAAAGCAAAACAAAATCATCATGAAAACTTTCTTTGAGAAAGGGCACCATTATAGAAAAAAAGTATTTTTAAATTTATAAAGTTAGATGTCTATTAACATTTCTAGTTTCTGGCTACCTTAGAATTTAAAATTCATAAAACTTCAGAGTCCAGCCCTTTGGTTGAATGAGGAAATCAGGAGTACTTGTCCAAAATAACAATGAGTGACTGGTACATTGAAACAGTTTAATCAATAGCAATAATAACAATTATTATAGTTTTCATTTACTGATTGCTCGCTGTGCACCAGGAACAGCTCTAATGGCTTTGCAATGTAACTCATTTAATCCTTGCAACAACCAAATAGAAGGCAATGAAGTAAGTGCTCTTATCTGCATTTTAGAGGTGGAAACTGAGGCACAGAGTTGTTAAGGAACTTGTCCATGAACACACAGCTGATAAGCGGAAGCACAATTCATGTGGTCTGCCCCCATTTGCTGTGTCTACTTCCTGCCATCTTGTTTTCCACAAGTGTGTGGGAAATCTGTGCATTTGGAAAATTGGAAAGGCGACCACATATTTCTAATTTCTATTTCTTATTTCTAATTTCTTAATTCTAATTTCTTATTTTTAATACAACTGATTGATTCTTCCCAGAAAATTTTGTTGCTGAGGCAGGAAGACTTTCTTGCTTTTCTGAATATTGTTCTGTGACAAGAAAGGGAGTCACTACTCAGAGCACATGATGAAAACCACCTACTGACTTGAATATATAGATTATCACATTTAGTAGCAGTAAAAACAAAAGCAAGAAAAAAGAAGCTATGTCAATAAATTTAGCGCACAGCAATGGAGATTTTCATAGTAGAGATTTAAATTAGAATTATAAGCATGCCACATCATTCTGAGCTGACGTTTATAGTTTTATAGTTAACCGACTGCTTTTTATAGTTAACTGACTACTCTCTTGAAATGGTTCCCCAAAACCAACCCAGGCCTCTTGGTAACCTCTTGTGAAAAGAAAAGAAAAAAAAAAAACTACTGATTTTTATGAGTTTTTACTAATTAATTGGGCATTTGTTATATTCTTTTTTTTTTTTTTTTTTTGAGACAGAGTCTCACTCTCTTGCCTGGGGCAAGTGCTGTGGCATCAGCCTAGCTCACAGCAACCTCAAACTTCCTGGGCTCAAGCAATCCTACTGTCTCAGCCTCCCGAGTAGCTGGGACTACAGGCATGTGCCACCATGCCCGGCTAATTTTTTTTTTCTCTGTATATTTTTAGCTGTCCAATTAATTTCTTCTATTTTTAGTAGAGACGGGGTCTCGCTCTTGCTCAGGCTGGTCTCGAACTCCTGAGCTCAGAACGATCCGCCCGCCTCAGCCTCCCAGAGTGCTAGGATTACAGGCGTGAGCCACCGCGCCCGGCCTTGTTATATTCTTTTAAACACCTTGCCACAGTAGAGTCAATTTTAGGTAGCTGGAGTTTCCAGTGAAAGTTTTAATGTGAATAATTCCTAGATGGACTGTGTAGTGTGATTAGGTAGTGTGACAATTAACTCTTAAAATGTATTTATCTTTTTATAGCATTTATATAGGGCTTACTTTGTGCCAGACCCTATTGTATCTGACAAATATTAATTTTTCAAAAAACCCTATAATGTAAGTTCTTTTTGTTGCCCTTATTTTACAGATGAAGAAACTGGCCTACAGGTAGCTAAGACGTTTGCCCAAGGTCAAGTAACTACAGAGTAACAGAGGTTGGATTTAGAACCAAGGCAGCCTGACTCTGAAGTCTCTGCCCTTATCCACTGTGTCATGCAGCTGCATCATCCAAAAAGATATACAATAGAAGGCAAGGATATATGTGGATACCAGTTGATTGTGACTTGAAATCCTCTGGAATTTTCTAAATTGTTTCATAATTAAGAGTAAAAGATCTGTGCCCTGAAATTAATTATCCAGGTTTATTAGTCTAAAGATGTTGGTCAACAAGGTCTTCTAATATCCATATGTATAATGCAGGATAATCTCACACATACAGGCCTAAATGCAATGGTATGCTAGTAAAATTTAACAAACAGCACCCCATGAAAGACAGAGTGAGAGAGAGAGAGACTTTATTTATAGCATTTGCCTATTTCCGTGGTGTAAATACTCCCACCATGACTGACTTCAAGCTACCAAAGTGAATGCAGAGTTGGGAGGAGATGTACAGTAACACCACTATAGTACTTCTACCATACATAAGAGATACACACACACACACACACACGCATATATATAAATGACCTAAGAATATAGATCACAGTAAAATATAGTAAAATAATTAAGAAGTGATATCTTTTGAATATTTATATAGTTATTTAATTGTAAATTTATATCATTCAATTTTTAATAATGGTTGTATTTAACACCAACTCATGCATTTCCTGAAGTTTAACAATTGGTTCTTGCACGCCAGTATGAGCTGGTTCTAGCACACTACTCTCTACTTAAGAAATAAGGTTGAAAACATGTTTTAATGCATCATTGATAAACATGGAATTATATGGGCACTCTTACAGAGTTACGTAATTTAAATTGCAACTTTGTCTCTAGAATAAAAATACTTATATACAATTTAATCATTATGAATTATGTTTAAAAGGATCCTCTCAATGTTTACTACACTAGTAAGAGTATTTTCAATTTGCGAGGCATTCAACTCAGTAGTTGACATTGCTCTAAATTTAATTTTATTAATTAGTAAAATTAATTATTTTATGTAAGTAGAATTGGTTTGCACATGTCATATACTCACATCATTTAAATTTCAAAAATTCAAAATATATACCTTGAAAAGTCTCCCTTCTCTTCTATTCCCCAATTTTTTTCCTCTCCCTGAAACAACATTGGTTACTAATCTCTTGCCGTTATTCCCAAGTAGGAAACAACGTCAGTGTTGTCCACCTTTCTGATGTTAGGCAATGCCAACACAAAGGAAAAACATTGACTCAAGTATAGTACTAGCTAAAGTTCATAGGAAGGTATTAGCATGGGCTCAAAAATCAATAATTGCAAAACTCTTAGTAACTATATTAAGGGGCAAACGACAAATAGGAAAAAAAGGCATATATGACGTTTATGGTATATGCTGTATTCAACTGTGTATTTGTAATAAATAGATTCATAATATTGCCTTCACTCCATGTGTTAAACCAAATATCACTTTTTCACTATCAAAAAATATTCTGAGTCAAATTTATGGTAAAATCATAAGAATACAGTAATAAATAGGTCTTTGACAATTAGTATATAGTGATATTTTTAAAAATATCTGGTCCCATGTGAGCATTTGACCCAACCAACATTTGCCTCTTGCTCTGGAGCCGTGCCCTCAGCATCGTAGTTGTGGTTATTCTATGAATTGGGGAGAACTCCATGAAAAACTAGAGAATACAAAGTCATAGTTAGACTACATGATGCTTGCTTTTTCCAAATGCTCTTGGAAAAGTGTATATGTTTAATGATCTACCAAAAGTCCATTGACCTTCTGGAACCACAAAATGTTCAGAGATTTCACAATTTCCTTCAGAGCCACCACATGATTCTACCACTGGTCTGAAGTGGACTAGACTGCAGTGTTTATAGTTGAGAGGAACTTCCAGGAGAAGCTAGCTTGTGGGTAGCCAGTAATATAGGCGGGAACTTGGGAAAACCTAGTCAGTGATACGTACAAAATAATAATTGCTGACATCTCCTTTACAATGGACCAGACATGGAGCTGAGTTTTTCCATTGTGTTATCTCTTTAAATTATTGCAACAATTCTAGATAAGAGATAGGATTATCATCCACATTATGCAGAAAATGCACAGAGCACTTAAGTAACTTTTACAATGTCACACAGCTAGTACCATATACTCAACACAAAATCATTTTTGATACTGAGTTCAGGCATTTTGGCACAAATTTTGGCACAAAGTTTGGCCACTACTCTGCAGCTATATCCCTAAGAAGACAAAAATTTAAGAAAATAGTATATAGAGAAAGCAGGACGCAGCATATGATCTTGGAGAAAGCAAAAAGTAGAAAAACTTTTAGAGGCACTGGAGAAGATTCATATTGGAGAGAACTCGGAATGCACCATGTGATGAAAAGTAAGGGAAAGATAGAGGTGTTCATCACCTTTAAATGCTAGGGGATGTCATGGAACATTAAAAAAAGTAGAGAACCCTGAATTTGGTGATTTTTGGAAAAGCAATTACAGGCCAGTGTTGGAGGCTGGAAGCCAAAGTCCAAGGGACTATTGAGTAGGTGGAGGTAGCAACTATGGTTTACTTTTCCAAGATACTTGGCAGCAGGAAAGAGATTGTATAGATGTTTGACAGGGTAGCAGCCTTAAGAGAAATTTTCACTTTAGAATAGAAAAAAATAAAGCATTTTTGTAAGCTCAGAAAAAGATACTGTCAACAGGAGAAAAGGCAGAACCAAGAAAGAAATGAGCATATTGATGAAGTAAATGCCTATAAATGGCATGAGAGTAAGAATCCAAGTGAATCCAAGAGAATCCTTGGAAAGAAAAAAGAATGCCCTAGGATCTTAACGCTGCTGTCATTCAAATTACTTGGACTCTTTATCTGTTTTGTTTTTATAAGTCTAGCACTTTAAAATACCTCCTCTAGATACTCAACTGGTATATGAAAGAAAGACAACTAGAGACAAGACCAGAAGAATTAAGCAAGAAGGATATGTTACTTAGCACCATTTGGTTGCAACTAATACTGGCTTAAGTGTTAGTTGTAACTAATACTAATACCTACTAACACTGGCTTAAGTATAATAATGAGGACTTTATTAATAGAATGCTGGAGTGTCTCATAGCAAAGATTAAGCTGGGCCTCAAGAATGACTTTTAAAATATGGTCTGAGGCGAGGCGCAGTGACTCACACCTGTAATCCTAGCACTCTGGGAGGCTGAGGCCGGTGGATGGCTCAAGGTCAGGAGTTTGAGACCAGCCTGAGCAAGAGCGAGACCCCGTCTCTACTAAAAAATAGAAAGAAATGATCTGGACAACTAAAAATATATATATAGAGAAAAAATTAGCCGGGCATGGTGGCGCATGCCTGTAGTCCCAGCTACTCGGGAGGCTGAGGCAGGAGGATGGCTTGAGCCCAGGAGTTTGAGGTTGCTGTGAGCTAGGCTGACGCCACAGCACTCTAGCCTGGGCAACAGAGCCAAACTCTGTCTCAAAAAATAAATAAATAAAAATAAATAAATAAAATAAAATATGGTTTGAATCACTGTGGAGAACCTCTGTGAACAGTCTTCTCTCTCAGTCTGTTTCTGCTCTTACAGCGCTATACTGTAGTTTAACTTTCTTTGCATCAAGTGCAACAGAAGAGAAAAATGGATGCTGCCAATAGCTTCAAAGCTGACATTCCGTTATATAAAAGTGCAGACACTCATTTGAATGGGAGCATTTTGATTGACCCAGCTTATGTCAGGTGTCTACCATTGGACCAATCATCTGTGGCCAGGTGATATGGTTATATTTTATGAGCATGCTGCTTTGCATTGCCAACTCTAGTTGGTTTTACAGATAGTTCCCAGGAAAATTTGCAAGGCAGGCTTGGAGGTAAAACAACTGGTTTCTACTAAACAGGACAGACAAGGCAATGTTACAGGATGAGGACTGGGACAGTTTCAGACAAATTTCTGATATTTTCTTGGCTTTCATGTTCTTAGAAGAGCCAACTCAGCTTGCTTACAAATATCAAGTCATTATGACAACGCAGTTCACACCTAGGGCCTTTCAAGCATATCTCATGTATTCGACAAGCACAGATTGAACACTTACTATGTTCCAGGTGTAGCTTAGTGTTGGTTTCACTGCGAACCTACTGAAATTGAGAATTAAAATACATGTAAAGATCTGGGAGAAAACAGTGAATGCAATTCTTCTCTAGCTACTACTTTAATGCCAGGAAAACAAAATCCTCATACTCTAATGCCGTTTGGCACAGAAAGATAGGTGACAAATTCAGGGGTAATAATTACCAGGCTTTCTCTTCAGCATGTGTTCTGCCTCTATTGCTGTTATTTCAGAAACTGTGGTGAACACGTGAGCGCAATGAACAGAGGCTCGCTCCATGCAGTACCGGTGGTAAATCTGCCTGTCCCCAGCCTCTTTGTCTATGTTAAACTGTTAAAAACAAACATACATACATTTGCTTGCACTGTTCTTCTACACGAGCAAAACAAAATTACACATTTCACAAATCATCTTTCCTCAAGGCTTTGTAAAATTTTATGATCACAAAAAAGTAATAAAAATTTTTGTTAAACCAATTGCCAAAATACATAACTACTTATGCTTCAAAAGGCATTACTTACTTTATTTCTCATTCTAAGCTGCTATTTCACCCCCTAAGTAAATGATGTTTCCACTTTGCTGTGATCAGATAGAATTCTTCAATTTTTGGCATTTTAGTTATACTTTTACGCATCCCACATTTTATAAATATTGAGCTAATTCTTTTCCCCAAAGACCTTATCATATTTTCCCCATAAACAATGAAACAGAGCTGACATTAAACTTGACATTGAAAATAAGGATAATTATTATCATCCTTAATTCACCGAAAGGGAACCAGAAAAAGAGAAAAAACAAATGCTTTTCTATAGTTATATAATCCTTTTACTTTACAATTTCAAAGAGTGTATAATTATTCTAATTAGATATTGTGTTAGATTGTGTAATCAGCTATCATTCTGGGCATCTTAACTTTTTTTTAAAAAAAAAGCCAAATCTCCAACAATCACTTAAATACTTGGCAATAGTGGTGGGCTTTTGCCATTTCACGTAGTCACTGAATGTCATGTCTCACATAGCTGCATATAAAGCTAGCAGTGTCTAAGAAAAAATAGCATATAGAGTTTCTGGCATTATATCAGCAGGGTGTTTTTATAAGAAAGATTATGAGTAGCTCTTCAACACTACTATGTCAGGCACTCCTCTAAGCATAATATCACATTTAATCCTCATAAACCACCAAGATATATATTTTGTCTACATCTTATATAGAGAGAAATTAAACATTGTAGAGGTCAAGAAACTTGTCCAAGATCAGATTCCTATTAAACATCTTAGCAGAACCCTTAACTGATCCCTGATGAGTCTGACTCCAAACCTTGTACTCTTGTACTCTTATCTGCTTTTACATCATTTAGACTCCAGCTATCAAGTCAATTCCAATAATTATAGCATTATATAGAGAAAAAGACCCATTGCATGATTCTAATGAATAGGACAAGGAAATTCCTAGAGCATTCTTTCATGACTGTAATATTTGCAATCATCTCTCTGAAAATGTTTGAATCAGGGCTCTATAGGGCATGCTTGGATTAGCAGAGATTTTCTTAAAAGCTCTAATATGGCTTGTCTGATGCATTTAACCAAATCTCTCATTTAACCAACTTTTGTTGAGTAATTATGTGTATCTGTTACTTTACTGAGCTTACAAATTAGTGGGAAAACAGGTAAAAGTTAGGCAGAAATGAGTATGTTCTGAATCAGGTATAGGATCAGAGCAGCACCAATTCTAGCTGAGGACAGGGAAAAGTATCTCCTACTATACAGTAAGTGTTCACATTGTCAGTATCGCCTCTAGAATGTAAGATTTTCAAGTGCAAGGACCATGACTGGATGACTAAAATGGCATTTGGACTAAGACATGAAAGTGTAATTTGGGGAAAGTTATTTTGAGCTGAAAAATTAGTTTCTCTAAAGAATAAGTATATAAAGTATTATGGGCTACACAAAAAAATAGCAGGACATCCGAGGTGACTCTACCATTGGGTGTAGAATGTAAGAGGCAGAAGCTGGTGGGATGTACTAGGGCCAGATTACCAAAGTTCCTGAAGATGAGACTGGGAATTTAGCCTTTGTTCTGCACGCAATGGAAAACCACGCTAAAAGGCTTCATTTAGTGGTGTGGTTAAAACATAGCCCATGTTTTAAAAAAATAACTCTGGAAAGAAGTATGAAATATTTTCCATCTCATTGAGTTTTTGTGAATTTCAAATGAGATAACACATGTCAAATGTTTAGAAATGTGCCTGGCACATGGAAAGTGCTCAACAGCTTTAGCTGTTATTATTGTTTTGTTCTTGTTGTTGAGAATAATATTTCACAGATGAGATAGCGTTTAACATGTGCACATTTAGAGATGGGAAGATAGGTTTTCTAAGTGAGTAAACTGGAGTATATAAAAATACAGGGGGAGGATGGCAGGAGCCTGGCAAGCCCAGGAGAGGTCTGGGTGAGGCCAGGTATATGTACCTGCTTCTGCCTTTCCCTGGTCCCCTGGGGCTCCCTATCTTTTAGGCCTGTAGTTTGGCCACATTTGTGGCTTTACAGAAACCCTGTTTCACATGTTGTCTGCCTTTCTACATATTTAAAATCATATGTTAAAATATCTGTCTGGTAATTCCATTGTCTAGGACACATCTGGACCTGAATCTTTTTTTTTTTTTTAATTTGTGTTTTTTAAAAAATTGGTATTTCAGAGATGGTGAAGGAGTTTCGATTTGACTGGACCTGATTCTTTTGATGATGGGTCTTACTTTCTTGCATCGTCATGTATCTCATAACTTTTTATAGAATTCTGGGTAAAAGAACAAAGAATGAGGTAAAGTATATATTAACCAGTAAAACCCAGTCATGCAACAGTGGAGGGCAACCCTATAATTAAACTCGACTAGCTCAAAACTTGGTCAGAATAAAAGTTAAAATCTATTGAATAATTGTCTATGGTTTCCTTTCCCCATTTTCTAATCCCAAATGACACTGTCCTCAGTTTCCTATCCAGAAAATTCTCTTGCTATTGAGAAAAAACGGGGTAAGACGTAAGAAAACTAAAGGCCTTAAGAGAAAAGCCATTAGTTATTTAGCCATTATAGTCAAAGGGATAATTAATCAATGGCTGGACTTAAAAGAATGAGTTTGGCAACATCTTAGAGGTTCTCGGAAAATTCATGTGCTGGCTGAAAATGGTCGAAATGCTATTCTAGCCAAAGAATTTTACTGATAATTTAAACAAGCATCGGGGTTCTTGTGGATTGGCTATTAACAAAAAGTGTTTTCAATTAGCCATTTTTATTTGAGTAAAACAGTTCTAATTTTTCTACTTTTACAACTTTTTACAAAAGTTGAATTCTTTTATTCTTATTCTCACGTTTGCCCTATTTTTATTTGCCTGTCAGAACTTACTGAAACTGATCCTGGGTTCTGCATCACAGACTAAATTATGACTCATTCCTTATGTTGAACTTTTAAAAATGTTTCAAGTATATAAAATTTGGTCAGAGGAAAACTGTAATCACTGCACAAAAGACACTTAGCAGTTGCTGGTCAGTCTCTGTTGCCACCTTCCTGGAGCACACTGAGATGTCATGTCAGCCCCCAGAGTCATCCTTCATTAGCCCCCAGGTCCCCACAGGAGGGACCCAGGAGACCTCTGGGCGTCCCGTTACCAGAGGCCCGTCGCCAAGGCCAGGCTATAGAAAATGTCTGCACAACAGCCCTGTGGGACAGGCCGTGGTTCTAGCATCCAAATAATCATTTCACAACTTATCATAATTAAAAAATAATTTTTTGTATTGCTCAACACATAAAATAAAAATTTTATGTATTTTTTAAAAAATGAATAAAAACAAAAAACAAATAAAAATAATAAAGCAAAAAAAATTGTGTGTATTACCCAATACATATAATACAAATTTTATGTATTGGGCAGCACATTAAAAACTTTGTGTTTTTATGTATTGCCCAAATTCTAAACCTAGTGTGCTTATGGGGACTTCTGTTGTGAAAAATGATTATGAATTTGACTCAAAACCTAGTTCTTTCCTACTTATTATCTACCAGTCACTCTGCCAGGAAGAATATTTTACTAGAAAGATGTGCTGGGTTCTGACTAAGCTTACATGTATCAATCCATGAGGGGTGTTAAACTAGGGAGATACATAATCATATGTGAAGATAGTATGATACAAATACAGACCTTTTACCAAAAGGATAAGGTTATAATATGTAACTTACACTGTAATGCATTTGTTCCTTAAGAACAAATAAGACTATCCAATGTGTATTAGTTAGTTTTTTAAATTAATTCTTACTATAAAAGATTCTTAAGTACTCTGAAGTGAACTATTCCATATGCTATTCTAATATTTTCTCTTTGACAGAAATCAGTCTGTTCCTCTCCAGAAAACATGGTTGTTGAGCTTATCACAGATCACTGGTTTTCCCTTATTAGCCTACGATTACCATACAACATCGGGAAACTTCTCTGACCTTCTGGCTTTCAGAATTCCTTGGTGTGTTTATTTTGAATGTACGCTTTATGTTTATAATTTGACCTTTAGGTTAGGCTGACCTTTTTATAGGGAAGCTCTCATTAGGATCACTCATTGTTCTGCAAATGTTAAAGTTTTCCAGAAAGAACTTTCTTGCACTCATCAAAGTGCAAGAGATAAAAGATAAAAGAGATAGTAGTGAAACTTCCCAGGATCTTTATCTGAATATTATTTATGTACACGCACACACACACACATTCTGTTTCATAGAATCCTAGAACTTTTTAAACTGGGAAAGTCTTCGGAAGTCAATTTTTCAACTTCTCAATTTTCCTGATGGTGAAAGTGAACCCTAAATTGTTAAATCAATTTGATTGTTAATATAGATACCAAATCTGCAAAACCCCTGAATAAGGTACGCAAATGTTTTGTTAATATTATTGACATGATGATGTAAAAGACATACTTTTATTAATCTGATTTAACTAATAGGAAATAGAAGAAAGAAATCAAAACTGAATGATTTTGGAGGTCTTGAAATAGGTAGTCTCATAAAATGAGCAAACTGTTTGGTCATCAGGACCTACATCCCTGTTTTCAGCAACTGCTGTCCAAAGAGAAAACTCCATTTATGCATTGTGGAGTTAGAGGAAAAATCTGACCTATCGACCTACATGGTTTCCAATCAATTGTTCGCTTGGAGGATACAGAAAGAAAGACTCACAATGCAAGTTTGTACACCTAGAGTCCCTGCTCTTTACCTGACACTCAGAGCTGCGTGTGCATCCAGGGTCTTCACAGCATTTCCCAAGCTGCAGGGTAGAACAAGAGCCCAATCCTATGTCCACAGTGTCTTGCTCCTACCACATCTTTCTGGATCTACTGCTCCAAAGTAGGACAGAAATCAGGCTTCTTGCCTCTATACTGCAATCCGAACAAAGTTAAACTATATGAGCTGTCTGTCACCCCAGGGGAAGCTTTGTCATGAATATTGACTAGCTAAAAGGGCATTGCTGCCATGTGGTTGGCAGATGAAATGCAAAGATCAATACGTACCCTTCAGCTTCAGTGGTCTGAAAGAAGGGTGGGTGAGAGGGGAGGAGGAAGGACTATTCACCTTGTCAAGACGGTTGTAGAAATCAATATTTGCCGCACAGAGATACCTCCCGAGTAGTGTGGCGTGGGTTGTAAATATTGTGGCGATAGGAAGTTTCCGAGCTCGAGAAAGGATCAATCCAGTTCCGGCCTGCCATTCATGGAATTGGGTGACGACATGTTTCCCGTCTGCGTGATCGGTCACCTACGTCAGAAAAAAAGCATTCAGAAAAATGTTGATGAAGCTTGATAGTAATTGTGGCCCATGTAGTGTCTGTCAATTTTATTACAATTAAAATGGGTCTAAGTATGAACAAGGATAAACGTTTTTATAGGATTCAGTGGTATGTTCATAAAGCCTATGTATTTTTATGTCTCAATCCTCTCAGTGATGGATCAGGTTTATTTTCGTATTCACAGTAAAATAAATGGTAATATTAAGAACACATAATATTAATACTAATAAATGGAATAAATGCAAAGCAATCACTCAATAAATGTTCATTAATGGATGAATGAATTATAGCAAAAATAATATTTTTGAAGCTATCACTGAGCAGTGGAATCAATTATGACTACCCACTTACAAGCTTCTTTTTAAATAAGTAATAAGTGACTCTACCTTTAAGTCCATCTAATTTGAGTTTTCTGTTCTTTGATGCCAAAATAATTTTTACTGACATATTATTTTAAGAATATAGAACTAGGGAGAATGAGGCTAATAACTTGTTTAGTATCAAATAGCAACTTAATAACACACTGACGACCCAGATCCAATTTCACTACGCCAAACCAGGTGGGCCACAAGTCTCTTCTCCTTAAAGTTAGCTTGTTTGATTCTTACAAAAAATTAAAGTTCACACTCACTCCCCTTACAAGTGGTCCATTTCCTTAAACAAGGGAGTAGCAAAACACGTGAAATCAAGAAGGCTGGGCAGAGAATTGGGAAGTTTGGAGAGTTAACTTGGGACAGTGGTTATCACACTTTAGTGTATGTCAGAAGCAGCTGGAAAACTTGTTAAACACTGATATCTGGGTTCTCCCCCCAGATAATCTAATATTCTGAGCTGGGGGTAAGAATTTGCGTATCTAACAAGTTTACAGGTGATTCTGCTAATACTGCTGTAAGAAAATACTCTTTCAGAAACATAGACTTAAGCTAAGTCCTTTGAACTTCAAAGTACCTGATCTTCAAAAAGTTCCTCATGACCATTACCAGTTGTCCAGACAAGCAGCAGCACTCACAGCTGTTAACAGCTGCACAGAGGTGGCAGCAGAAACAGGGCTTACAGGGTAATCTTGGATGATTTTTCAATGTCTCTATTTACCCTTTGAACTAAAGAAAATCTCTATTTTTGGAACTGCTTTATTTTAGAGAAAATTGGGACCCTCACTTTCTTGCTTCTCTTCCCTCTATTTCCCTGTAACAGAAAGGATGACAACACACAGACACACATGCACGCGCACACATGCTCACACACACACAGACACACGTCACTTGGTGGTTGGCCTCAGCCTTGGGGCAGTGGCTCAGGAAGACAGTTTGTAGAGAAAGAGTTGGTTCCACCAGCTGGAGATACAACGAGACTGCATATCTGCCATTAGGCCAGATTCTGTGCACTAAGCATACACTAAGTGTGATGACACTCTCACCCTTCTTGCCCTATACTGTCACCACCAAAACCAAGCAATAGGGCTGCCCGTCCACCTTCCCCTTCGCTTCAAGGCAGTTTTTTATGGTGAGTGGAATATGATTTCATCAGTTGGAGAGATGGGTTAAGGGAAACACACTCCCGATATACAATTTTGTGATTTGTCCTTAGACCACACCCCCCACTGTGCTAGGGGGGCTCTTCTTCTACCACCTGGTTCCAGGGCTGTATGTAATCATCTCGAGGTAGTGCAAGGGTGCAAAGAAATCTGACCGCCAGACTTTGAGGAGTTGGGAGAGTGCAGACTTGGCTCATTTTACAAGGACTGGTTTCTGATGCTCTTGCTTTTTTACATCTATGGCATATTCCCCTACAAAGAATTCCTCAATAACTGCCGAGACCACTTCAGCCCTTAGCAAATAACAAACATGTCTAAAAGCCACTCTAGTTGCACAAGTACTTACGCATAAACAAACAAAATATTTCAAGCTGTTTGCCACTCTTAAGATTTTAGAATTCACTTACATAGTACATAATGTATTATATACAATCTCTTTTTTTCTTGCATAAATATTGAGTATCATCTATGTAG
>RJWJ010026362.1:0-23101 GCA_004363605.1 Indri indri | reverse complement strand
TGTGAAAGAAAGGGGATGATCTGATGGAAAAGGCAGTAAAGTAAAAATCACTCCATAATGCCTGCATTGCGGGCGAACCATGAGGGGCCCTCATGTCTGCAGGCTGTCAGAGAACAGATCCAGACCTCTAAGTACTATAAACCCATTACCTGCATTAGCCTATAATTGGAATACATTTATTCATGCTTTTTTAGTTCTTAGGGGTCTCCGTGTTGTATATCCACAGAGCATTAATTCCTATAAATGTTCTATCTTTGCAGACTCCTGCAAACGGCTAGACAGTCTTGGGTGGGAATTAACATTCAGTGAGAAAGGAAGAAAGCTCTGCATATGCAGTACAAGATTTGTATCCATTTTCCATTTCATACTATGTTGTTTAATTTAGCACCTTGGCTCCTCCACCCAAATATTCTTGGATGCTTTCTGATGAATGTCTAGCTATCACATTTTTTATATTTTTCTATTTCAAATCCAGAGCTCTAACAGGCAGAAAATAACAAATACCAAATAAATACTAACCCATGTTTTTTACTAATGCTCGGATAGCTATCTTTCAAAATGTAAATTTCGTTTTCTCTCTTGAGGTTCCACCCCAATATACGACACTTTTTATAAAGTTCCACACACAATTCAAAAAGCATGTAGAAATAATAATAAAATTTAAATTAGCAATTTCTTTCTGAAGATAGCACCCTTAGTCCAAGTTACTTAGGTGAACCAAACCCAGTAAATACTAGCAAGTAGGTGCCTGGTACATAGAGCATTTCCCATGTACCACCACTGCTCTGAACACTTAGGTCACTCTGATGACAACTTGATAAGGTAGGATGCAGTAGTTTATTACTATCTTCATTTTATTGATCAGGAAACTGGAGTACAGAGCGGTTAAGTGAATTCCCCAAGGTCACGCAGCTGATTTAAAAATTCCAAAATTCTGTCTCTAGGAGTCTGGGTTCTTAGCCACTTTGCAAAATTGCCTCACTGAAAAACGGTTAATAGATCTAACACACAAATATTCTCATAAAAACATTCCATTTGTACTCTAATAATTAATCCTAAAATCAGGTATGAATATGCATAGACACGTGTGTGTGCTGTTCTTGGGGACTTCACGCCTTCAGCTGTCCCTCGTTTCTCCCGTATCATCAGTCATCCATTTTTTCTGCACGAAAAAGTTCCCACTGGCGTAAGATGCGCTTGCAGGGGTGAGAACCTGAGGCCTTGGGGCCACATGTGGCCTTCTGGATCCTTGAGTGCCAGCTTTTGACTGAATCCAATTTTTACAGAACAAATCCTCTTACTGAAGTTTGGATTTAGTTGAAGGGCTGCACTTAGGGAACGGGAGGACCACATGTGGCCTTGAGGCCGCAGGTTCCTCACCTCTGCTAGTGTCTTCTACGCTAACCTCCACCTCCTTGATCAATCCTACAACCCCTTAGCCTCTTGCCCTTTCCCGGAACAACTTCTCTGAGGAGTGAGCATTCACGTTACCTCCACTTCCTCACGTCCTGCTCTGTCCTCGGCCTGTACCGGGTTTGCCTCTCCCCCACCGCGCCACGGAAACTGCTGTGCTAAATCCAAAGGCCCCTCCCCATGTCTTCACTGTGTTCGAACTTTTGGCAAATAGGACAAAACTAGCCACTCCCGCTTCGTGAAAATCGCTCTCTTGGCGGCTTCCCTGGAAGCACTGCTTTCTGCCTTTCTTCCTCCCTCCCGCTTTACCTGGCTTCCCCGAGCTGCCTCCTCCTGCTCCACCCAGCTTCATTCAAGCTGCTCAGGTTCTTCAGAGGGTGGCTCTTGGCCCCCTCTCACTCCCTCCCCCAACGGAGAAGTCATCTACTACGTGGGCTCAAAAAACATCTTTTGGCTGATTATACTCACATTTTTATCTCCTCTTTTCATTCCTAATGTAAATCCGACTACTCCCTGACACCTCAATGTAGACATCTTACAGACCTCTCCGCTTTAACACGTACAGAACTCTTGATTTCCCCACACAACTCTGGTTTTCACAGCAAAAAAGAAAAAAAAAAAAGGCATTACCTTCCATTCAGCTACTTAAGCCAGAAATCCAGGTCATTCTTGATTTTCCCCCATTTCTTCTCAGGCTCCACATCCAATCCATCAGCATGTCTTACTCATTCTGTCCCCAAAGCCCCTGCTCTTTCCATCTGATTTGCCAGATACTGGTTGAAGGGTGGATATTTTGTGCAGTGCTGGACACCAAGAATGAGGGGAAGATTTTCCTTACCTATAAAAAGACATACAGGAGAAAATGCCTCTCTTGTCCAGGTGATGACTGGAACTGCTGCCACGATTCTGTGGTTCTGTGAGAAGACATCACCACCATGGCAAGGATGTCAAAGCAGAAAGATGGTGAGAACCTGGGCACATGATTGGGGGTGTCCTCTGCATTTCTTACTATGTGATACAAAAAACTCCTCATACCCTCAGTTGGGTCTCGTGTTATTTGAAGCCAAAAATAATCTAACTGACACATCCCTTCTCTATCAGATACCTGCATAACAAGTTACCTCAAAACTTGGTGTTTAAAACGACCATAACCTTGGTATCTCTTAGTTTCTGTGGGCCAGGAATTCAGAAGTGCCTTAGTTGGGTGGTCCTGGTTTGGGGTCTTTCGTGGGGTTGATGGTGACCAGAGCTGCAGTCAATTGAAGGCTGGACTGGGGTAGAGGGATCCACTTCCAAAACGGTTCATTCACATTCACAACTTGATGTTTGTGCAGGCGTTGGTGGCAGCCCCAGTTCCTCACCCGTGGGAATCTCCACAGGCTGCTGAGAGTCCTTACAGTGTAGCAGCTGCCTTCCCCCAGAATGAGTGATCCAGCAGTGTGTGAGCCAAGTGGAAGCTGTTCTTTTTAATGACCTAAGCTCAGAAATCACATAGCATCACATTCTATTCACTAGACAAGAATCACTAAGTCCATCCCAGACTTAAGAGGAGGAAATAAAGCTCTGTCTTAGGAAAGAATTTTCAGACATTTTAAAACCACCACATGCACATTTTCTCGCTGCATTCTAGTCACAGCGGTCTTCTGTCAATTCCTAGAATTTGCCAAACTCCTTTCTACCTCCAAGTTCTTTCACACATGAACATATCTGCCTGGAAGGTTCCTCCACTGGCTGACCTTCCCTAAACACTTGTTTCCCCCACACCATTAATCTCTGTCTTTTTGCCTTGTATGTTTCATGATGGAAGGGCCAGCTGTTGTTTGGCTAACCATTTTATCTTCAGTTCCTAACAGTGCATCTGGTGGGTACTAGGCACTCAAAAAACAATTAGTGAATGAATAGAAGAACATAGGTATGCACTCACAAAATGTTTTTAAAGAGCTGCAAAAACCATTCAGCAAAATTATCCAGAGAATGTTTAAGATGATAAGGTGCTTAAGAAGTTTAATACAGAATGTGACATTCTAGCTATCTTTTGAATATTTAAAGGGCTATCTTTGGGGAAAAGATTAAATTTATTCTTTATTATTCATGAAGTGCAGTTAAAATGGATGGGTAGAAATTATGGGAAAAAAAGAGTTTAGGTGAATAAAAGAAAGACCTTTCTAATGATTAAAGTCATCTAAAAAAGTGAAACCAGTTGACTTCTAAGAAAGTAATCTTCCTATCATTCAAAATGTTCAAACATAAACTATAAGATCACCTACCTGCAATGTCAGAGAAGAAATTCAAATATTGGAGACCAAATGGACCAGATGGACAACAGGCTCCTTTTCTGCATTCTAGGATTCTGTAATATAAGCCTTAACAAAACATAAATTTGTCTCAGTCCATTTGTGCTGTTATAACAGAATACTACAGACTGGGTAATTTATAACAGTAGAAGTTTATTTGCTCATAGTTCCAGAGGCTGGGAAGTCCAAGATCAAGGTGCTGGCAGGTTCAGTGTCTGGTGAGGCACCATTTCTCATTGATGATGCCTTGTTCCTGCACCCTCACACGGGGTAAAGTAGAAGGGAAAGAGAGCAAGAGAGAGCCAGGTGGCTCTCTGAAGCCTCTTCCATAATGGCATTAATTCATTCATAAGGGCTACACCCTCATGACTTAGTCATTTCCCAAAGACCTCATCTCTTAATGCTGTCATATTGGGGACTAAGTTTCAACACATAGATTTTGGGTGAGCCAAAACATTCAAACAATAACAACGTTTAAAAAGTTCTAACTTTTCTTGTGGGATGTCATACGGAGACAAACGCCCATAAGAAAAAAAGATTTCTCTCTACACTCTCATGCTTTTGGAAATCTCAATTATGCAGAAATGGAAGTTTTTAAAAATGTTTATGTTTCTGATTATTAAAATACTGTGTTTATTTTAACAATCTAAATATTGTCATACATTGATGTGATATAAGCATTAATCTCAGAGCTAAAGAGACTTTAATTGAATCCCTCACTATGAGGCACATTTTCCAAACTCCGGTTTCTGGAAATAATAAATTACGTAAGCTTTAGTTTCTACCCCTGCATTAAATCAATCTTTTAAGCAATGCATAAAAAATTATTCTTTAAAAAATAATATAAATGTCCTTCAGTAAGAAACTAGACAAACTATGGTACATCCAGACCCTGGGATATTATTAATAATTTTAAAAAATGAACTATCAAGCCACAAAAAGACATGTAGGAACCTTAAATGCATATTGCTAAACAAAAAAGCCAATCTGAAAAGGCTACATACTGTATGATTCTAACTATATGACCTCCGGACAAGGCAAAACTATGAAAACAATAAAAAGATCGGTGGTTGCCAGGCGTTTGGGGGAGGAAGGGATGAATAGGTGGAGCACAGGGGATTTCTAGGGCAATGAAACTAATCCGTATGATACTGTACTAGTGGATACGTGTCATTATACATTTGTCCAAACCTGTAATGTACAACACAGTGAATGTGAACATAAACTGTGCACTTTAGTTAATAACAACATATCAATGTTGGCTCATCGATTGTAACAAATGTACCTCACTAATGCAAGAAGTTAATAATAGGGGAAACTGGTGATGATGGAGTATATGGGAATTCTACGTTTTGCTTACTTTTTGTATAAACCACACAGGCTCCATAGGCAATATAGCTAATAAAATATTGTGATAATTAAGTGTAAACTGTATAAAACAAGTATTTAAGGTATCACAGAGAGCAAGAGATAATAATGAGGTGTAAAAGAGTGAATGCCAAATTTGAAAGATTGTAGAATTTGGATAAAAACCACAGAAAATGACACTATGGCTAGTAAAACAAAATGAAGGAAGGCACTAAAGGAGAAAAACTACTAGTGGATGTATTCCTATTATTAATAATGAACATTATAAATATCCATAAAGGACAGTGAAGAAATTGGTCTTGACTGAGTTTGTGATTTATTGATGCATTCAACAAATATTTATTTGAGCAAGACACTGTGCTAGGGTGATAGTGAGTTTCTAGATGTCTTCAGATATCAACCCTGCCCTCAAGAAGCTTGCTAGATGGCACGTGTTACCATTCCTCAAAGTCATAAAACTGAGAACTGCATGATTTCTTAAAGAGTAGATAAGAAAGAGTCATCCCTGAGAAAGGCTTTCTTGTCTGACTACTCACCATATATGCATTAAGATTGACGTACACCGCCAGGTGCTTTAAAGTGGAAAAATGTTTCTGCGTGGACTGTTTTCTTCAGCACAGAATGGAGATATTTAGATCTGAAATGTTTCATACGCTTTTATTTCTATTCTTTTTATTTGTTGGTATATTAGAGGTCTGAAACCATTCCCCTTGCCCTACAAGCACAAGCTGCTGTTGGCATGGCTGATCTCTCTGTATTGCTCCCTCTAAATGGAACTGCATGATCAAGAAGGAGCAGTTTTAGCCATTAAGACCCAAGGGTTGGCAAACCTTACACGGAGAACTGGTCTGGGAGAGAACATCTTAGAGCTGGGAATGCTAAGGGGTTATCTAGTTCATGGCAACAGTACAGGGATCGCTTGTGTAACAACGTCCCAGAAAAATGGCCATTCTAGTTTCTGCTGTGTTCCTCAGGAGACAGCCTCTTCCATTTTGAAAAGTTATCATGCTTAAAGTCAGGGGAACAAGAAATTATGTATTATGTATATCAGTATGGTTCTAGTTCTGCCTTCCAGAGGCACATAAGTCTAATTACTTTTTATATGATAGTCATTTAATTACTTGAGGACAATAATTGCATGCTCATTTCTTTCAATGATTCTTCATTATGTTATAGTTTCCAGATCCTAGAATAATGCAGTCATTCTGTTCTACATAAAAATTTTTGTTTGGAAGCCTAAAGTTCAAACTTATACCATGCCGACAAACACCCTTTGCTTCGTTTCCCCACAATCAATTTGAAAGGAACAGTTGCTCATACTTAATATGTCATGATTAAATGCATGATGGCCAAGTAGATCAAAATATACATATAACATAAATATATGTGAATAAGATATAAATGTAAGAATAACAGCTCTAAATAAAATATAAACATGCATAAATAGACCAAAAAAGAAGTATGTTTTATACAGCCTAAGTGCCTATTTTGGCTGAATCTAGTTTTTTCCACTATAAAACCTGAGACATCCCTAAGATAAAAGGCAGATACAAAAAATTATGTATTATACTACCATTTAAGTTTTTAAAAAGGAAAAAATAGCTGTGTGTGTGTTATGTGTGTATTTCTTCTGGCTATAATATTGCTGAAAATATATTAAAATACTGGTAACATTGGTTGCCTTAGGAAAGGAGAACCAGGTAAAGAAGGACGGGTTGTGTGATCAATTTTTTATTAAACAAGCTTTTGCAACTTTTGAATTTCTAACTGTGAGGATATATTTCATAATCATAAATAACATTAAAACTTAAATAAGCTAATAAAATGAAAATATATAAAGTAATTAAAGAATCTCACAAATGCCAGAATAAAGCATGTCTGGGGCATTTTCTCTGACAAATAGTATAGTACATAGACTATTGATTAAGCCCAAGAGAAAAATGAAATAATCTAAGAATTAAATTCAGTCCTCACATTGCTGACTCTCTTCTAAGGTTCATATCCAGGCCAAGATTCATCCCTAAATATACACAGACATGAAGGAAGTAAAGTAATCCTCTTGTTCAAGTCTCAAAATCAAATGTCTATATTAAATATCATTATATTTAAATGTTCAGGCCTTTAAATATCTCGTCCAGAATTAGATTGTGCATGTAAGTCCAGGTTGGAGGTCTCAAGAAAATTTAAACCATGACATCATTGCTCATTTTAGCAATGTTAGCAACTACCATGCTCAACAATCTGATGAGATTAATAATCAGAAATATATTTTTAAAGGCCTGACACATTTGTCTTTAGATTGTAGTATCTGTTTCATACACAGCCATAAAAAAATTACTTTTTTCCATTGTTGAGGTTCAGAATGTGACTGAACGACTACAAAATATTTCAAGAAGTCAAAAACAAATGGAGTAACACACAGATTTCCATGACAAACCTAGTCATGCCAGAAACTTGTAATCTGGCATAAGCCAATGATAGGTTTTAAAGTCATTCTCTCAACTAAATATATGACAGACCAATTATATCAACACTTACTTAATACTCGTACATATGGAGAGTAGATACACATATATATGGTGCATGTACATACAGTTTTACGTATAAGTTAGGAGAATGTACATACAGTTTTACGTATAAGTTAGGAGAATGTACATACAGTTTTACATATAAGTTAAGAGATATCCATAGCTAGTGATAAGTATTATTTTGAAGCCACAAATCCAATTCAGTTTATTTACAATCACTTTGGTGCTGAAAGTTTCTTAACTAATCAGCTGTCAGACAGTGCTGCTGCAAAACTATTATCCTGGCTGGATACTGTACTTAGATTAGAACTAAGAATGAATCTTTTCGTTATCACTTTCTCTCTTACTTAACAAAATGTATTTCAGAGGGATTACTTGGCTTAATGCAGCCAATTCAATACAAAACTGAGTTGGCTACTTAGATTGCCCAAATATAAGTATCCTCTTCAAACGTATGCAAAGCAATTAAAACCCCTGATATATGTGTGCTAGGTAAGAAGTAAAGTACTGGAGCACACCAATGCCAATTCCAAACGGGCAAAGAAAGACAACTTTTTGTACTGTAACAGACAACTCCTACTCTTTTGGAAAACTGAAAACACTGTGGTAATTTAAAGCCTTAAACTGGTAAAGGAAGAATGACACTGTATTCATGTCTCAGAGCCAATAGCAATCATAGAAAATGATTAGTGGACACTGCCGCTCATCAGTGTGTGCACAACTCTTTGTATTCTAACAGTTCCAGTTAAGAACAGCCTTTAAGATAACTGGAGAAATATTTACTAAAGTGAAGCATGTGTCTCCCCAGAATGAGCTATTCTTCACAGAGGTTATATTCAGCAACTGTCCTTGGAAATACAGCTGTGCCTAATGTTTAAGTGCATCACGGTGCCAGCCAGGTTCATTCCCCAGTCCCTCAGCTATTCATGCTGCCACACACATAAATAAAATAAGCCTGGAAAATACACTGTTACTGTTCCATTATTTTCATCAACCGAAGACAAAAAAAAATTTTTTTTAAAGGCCAAAGAAGAACATCATCTTCTTTCTACAGCATGGCATGCTACAATGGCATAAACCAAAATGCTGCTATTTTTCTCCAAGCTATGTTTGTCCCGGCAGCCTTTTTCCTTTCCTGATGAATCCAATAGACTATTGTTATAAGAAGACATCTGAAGTAATATTTCTTTTCCATATGAGTTATATAATCCTAAATATCCAAATAAATGAAACCTGGTCATTCTATTTCTAAAAGGGATATTAATAAGTTGTTGCTAAGACCTAAATCACATCAAAATAAAAAACACAGTGTAAGTAAAAAAAACTGTGTGTGTGTGTATATACAAATATATACACACACACGCACACACTTTTATTTATATATATATATACACGCATACATACACACACATTTATATATATACATACACACACACATTAACCAAAAAAAGGCTTATTTTATGAAAGACTATTACAACAAAAGCAAACTAAAGGCAGCTAACTATGGTCACATGTTATTTAGTTGTGATGAAAATTGATTCAAAGAACTTCAAAGGTGGGGAAGGGAGTTGTTAAAAGGATTACTGGGGGAAAAAAACAAGCTAGTTGCTTTAAATTCAACAGTCATGTTAGCAATTTATGGACTTGATTATACTTTCAAAATGAACAATAACCCAGTAACAACTCCAATAGAAAGACACTAAATTTTTATGATAGGAGATAATCAGATTGGCAACCACAGATATAATATACATGACTAAAAGAAGAAACATTTCACAGTAAACATATGCTGAGTACAAATTTTTTGTAAGAAAAGACAAAATTTTGTTTTTAAGACTAATTCAAAGAGCTGAGAAAAACCTTTATCACATTAAACTTCATCTTTGTATTTTCTTCTTCCTCTGTACAAGAATAACAAGGATACACATGAATATCTCAGGCAAGTATGTATATAGAAATGCATCATAATACTTTCAATACAATAAAAAACTTGGAGTGCTCAGTCATTAATAACACAAGTCACTCACTTTTAAAAAGTGAGCTAATATTGTTCTAGAGTTATTAATTTATCAATATAGTTTTTTAATTGCTTCTCCATTGATTATAATATTTCCATTTAAGAACTTTAGCTTTTAAGCTAAAGAAGTAATTATGTCCTTAAATCTTATGTTCAAATATCTTAAAAGATTAAAGGAAATAGCCACATCGTATACCTCTTTGAACTTCATTTAATTGTATTTATTCAACTACAGAAACTTTTTCTCTATGCTACAGAGAAAACAGAAAGTTATTTCTACCTATCTTTCTGTCATGAGTTAGTCATGTTTAATACTAGTTAAAACAGAAATAGAACAAATTCTTTCTTAGTTCTTTGAGTCTTCACTTCTTTAAAATGAAAAAATACAATGTATTTAGAAAGCAGTTTTTATATCAACTATATATGGATATTATTTTACATATATTTATGTATATTATAATGTATCTATAGATTATGCTATTATTAATTTCTTTGCCGAGCTTAAGAATGCATTTCACATGTTGATTTGAGATTTTTTTTGCATACTTTCTAGTATTAAATATAGCAAACTGCCTTTAACTACAATTATAATTGACCAAAAATTAGTTTGATTTCCACACAGGCTAATGTTATAGTAAAATCTTTTACCTTATTTAAGTCAGTTTTAAAAATATTTAAAATAACAAATTATAATATATTTTATAGCCAAAGGAAAGCTTTGATATTAGCTATAAATTTTTACTTTATTCAATTGTGTAAATGAATTGAAACTTTCATAAAAGCATCTTAGGTGAAATTTGTTGATAGAGATTTATTTCCTTTTACTGTTTCTCTTGGAATAGATATAAGACTGATTTGTCTAACCCTGGATTTTGCTAAGTAGTATCTGTTTTATTCCAAAGATGCAGAGTGGCTATCTAATCTCTGCCGCATTATTTCCTCCTAAGACACCAACATGAAGTGCCCGGAATTTAGATGTTTTGTCTTGGCTCAGCTACTATACAAAAATTAAAAGTCCTTTATATCTCTGGAGTTCCATTCCTAATGAATTCATTTGAAAATATAAAACAATCGCTTTTAAACAGGAATTAAGTTTTACTTGCTTTAAAATTATGCATTTCCAGCTGGCAAATCGTCACAATCTGTGTCCAGAAAATATATGAACAATAACAACAAAACTCCACAGGAATAATTCTCATCTTTAGTACATCCTAAGAAGCAGATTTCTCACTGGAAACAATGCAAGCAAGAAGACAGTACAGCAGCATCTTTAAAGTATTGAATGAAAAACACTTGTCATCATAGAAGTTAAAATCCAAGGAAAATAACTTTCAAAAACAAAGGCAAGAGTTCGGTATCACAATAGGGTGACTATAGTTAACAAAAATGTATTGTATTTTTCAAAATAAAAGAGTAGAATTGGAATGTTCCTAACACAAAGAAATGATAAACGATCAAGGTGGTGAATATCCTAATTGCCCTGATTTGATCATTACACATTGTACACTTGTACAAAATATCGCACCTACCTGATAAACATGTACAACTATCATGTATCCATAATAACTAAAAAAATTTTAAAAAAACAAAGGCAAATTGAAGACCTCCCTCAGAACACATGCAAAAATTAACTCGAAATGGAACACAGACCTAAATGAAGAACCTAAAACTAGAAAACTTCCAAAGGAAAACAGAAAAAATCTTTGTGACACTGAGTTACACAAAGATAAATTAGATGTAACACAAAATGTACAATCCACCAAAAACAATTAAGACATCAAAATAAAGTACTCTCTTCAAAAACGCTGTAAAAAGAACGATAAAAAAGCAACACATGGAGGAAAATATTTGCAAGTTGCATTTCTGATAAAAAGACTTCTATCTAGACTGTAAAAAGAACTCTCAAATGTGATAAGAAAACAAAAACCTTATTATGTGAGGTGATGGATATGTTAATTTGCTTGACTGTAAATCATTTCACTATGTAAATATATATGAAAACACCATGGTTTACACCTTAAATATAGACAACAAAAAAATAAAATCAAACAGTTGAGAATTTAATTTTTTGAAAACTCACTTTTTAAAAAATGGGCAAAAGATTTGAGTAAACATTTCACCAAAGAAGCTATACAGAAGTCAAAAATAATATGAAAAGATGCTCAATAAGTCAACAAGCATATGAAAAGATGCATAATATCATTAGTCATTACAGAATTGTAAACTAAAACCACAGGGAGATACTATTACACCTATTAAAATGGCTAAAATGAAAATGACTGGCCATACTAGCCTTTTCGGCAAGGATAGGAAGCAACTAGAATTCTCATCTACTGCTGATGGGAATGCAAAATGGTACAACCTCTTTGGAAAACAGTTCAGCAGTTTCTTAAAAAGTTAATACACCTACTATATGACCAAGCCATTCCACTTCTAGGTATTTACCCAAGAGAAGTGAAAATGTAGGTCCATGCAAAGATGAACGTTCGATAGTAGTTTGATGCATAACGGCCAAAACCTGGAAACAGCCTAAATGTCCAGTAACAAGTAAAACGATAAACAAATTGTGCAATGCACACAATGGAATAAGTACTTCAGCAATAAAAAGGAAGGCACTATTGATAAACACAACATTCATGACTCTCAAGACAAATGAAAAATGTTACATTATAACACAGCAAAAGGGATTTTTGCCAACATCATTAAGGTTACTAATTAGTTGATTTGCATTAATCAAAAGGGAGATTATCCTCTTAGGCCTCACTTAATCATAGGAGCCTTTCAGTCTGGATCTAGCAATCAGAGCCAGAGCCAGTCAGGGTTTTAAAGGCATGAGAAGGTTTTAACACATCTGACTTTGTACATGGAGGTAAGTACTTCTAAGAATTACAGGCTCCAGAAGCTGAGAGTGCCCCCTACCCCCGAGCTAGCTGAAAACCAGCAAGGAAACGGGTATCTCAGTCCAACCACTACAACGAACTGGATTCTGCTAACAATCTGAAGGAGATTGAAGAAAGATTGAATTAACTGGTTTTTCTGTTCAGTGCATCTGGAACCATACATCTACCCATGAACTGCCTAGTTTGAAAATGCTATATATAAGCTATTCTTTATGGAGAGCTAGAAAAGAGACAACTGATGATAATAATAAATGGATGATACCTAGTGATAGTAAGTGAAATTAATAAAAATAAAAGCTGACTTTTACTGAGTGCTTGTCAAGTGACAGGCATTGTACTAATAATTTAACCATCTTTAATCCTTTAACCCTCTTTCACTTAATCATCACAACTTATCAGGTGGGTAGCATTATCAATCCCATTACACAGATGGGGAAATCGAGACTTAGAGGTTAATTTTAAAAAGATAATCAACAAGCAAGTGGTGATGCAAGGATTTAAATTTAATCTGACTCTAGAGTCTAAGTCTTAATTATACAAGATGATTCTTCATAGAAACACCACTAAGTACCACCAGTTGATACTGTCAACAGTTGAACACTCCTTTCTCCCTAAAACGCTCTCTTCATTTGGCTTCCAGAAGACTACACACTACTGGATTCTCATCCTATCTCAACAGCTGCTTTGTCTTGGTCTCCTTTGCTGGTTTCTCCTTATCTCTCCCACAAGTTTCAGGGCTTGAATCCCCGGCACATCCTAAAAAACATAAATAATGCCTCCCCCAAATCGCCCCCTGGGAGATAGAGGGCAGGCATTTATCCATAGACACTGATCCCCTCTTGGTGGATCATTGCCTGGGAGTGTTAACTCCCCGAGACTTCCCAAGGGGCAGCTGTGTGTGTGAGTGTGTGTGTCAAGGTTGACGGCATCCCTACCCTTTTAGGGTATTGTTCCTGAGCAGGAGACTTACTGGTGTTCACTACACCATGACAATGTTCCATCAGGCCAACTTCCTCCAGGTGATACAATATATGGCAGGACCAGTGGATCCCATGGTTATGTGCCATTGTCACACCTCCTTTACTACAAAGTGCGCCCCTTAGTTGGAAGCAAAATGTCAGAAAATCAGGTGTTTGCAACTCTATCAGATAGTAGTGCTGGCAGCGGCATTGTAAACAGGGCAAATTCATATCAAAAAAGGTGTCAATTCCATCAGTACAAACCACTGCTCTCTCCAGGAAGGAAAGGCTCTTATGCAATCAATCAAGCGGCTGGCTGCCCCCCTTACAGAATTTACCACCAATCTATGCTACTGATAGCTAGACATCCAAAAAGGCAGTAGTTATACCAGCTTTAGTAAGAAAGAGCCTTAACTGCTGGGCCATGCATGTGTTCTCTCCTTAATATCACTAACAAAGTCCTCATTGCCATCTGGTAAGTAACCTAGTTGCAGAGTTCTGAGGGGCTGCCTTCTAGACTTCCTTCTTACACCAAATTTCTAAGCTTGGTTTCCCTTATAAGTATAACTTAAGACAACTACTTGTGTCGGCGCAGGTTATTAAGAAGGTGAAACAGTGAAGGAACGGCCAAGGAGGATAAAGAGATGATACAAAAGTGTATTCTTGATGTTGCTGCTGTGGACAACTAGAACTCAATTTCACTGGGACTTCCTGAGAAGCACACAGATTGGCCTACAAAATTGTCTTGCTAACAGGTAAGAAGCAGGAGCATTTATCCACCAACTACTGTTGCCTCTTGGTTGAAGAACATCAGATGTGTTAACTTGCCAAAACTCAAGGCTGTGCAGGGCATGAGCTGAGAGAACTACTGCTGGCATCTGCAAAGTTGGAAGAACCTCAGAGCAGAAAGCAGAGGCCTGGCAAACCTGAGAAAAGAGAAGCTGTCAGGGAGAAGTGTGTGGAAGCTTGCATGAAACTTTCCCCCAACTCGAAAATCAGAAGTGATGCTCAGAAGATGGAACTCAGGACACTGAAGGCTTCGGACACAACAGGATTATTAATTTCTTAGAAATTTAAAACCAATTCATAGCTGCAAGTCTTTAATTTTGTTTACCATGTGGTTATCACAGGAGTAAATGTACGGAATGTAATGTAATGTAAGGGAGTCAATATTTATTAAACGCCTACTCTATAGTAAGTACTACTCCAGCCTTTCACACATTTCACCTGTAGAAATGTTTCACTGATAGAGTCATCAGGGAAGAGCTGTGATCAGGTGACATTTCATCCATTATCAGAAGTAAGTGCGGAAGCAAGCCCTGTGGACATCTGAGAGGGCTGTGTTCCGTGCAGAAGGAACAGCAGCTACAAAGCACTGATGCTTGGTATGCTTGGAGATGGTTATAGTTAAGCTCTGAAGTGTAGCTTGGATGTGACCATCAAGAACAAGTTTAGTCTCATAAACCATGGTAAGGGTTTTGAACTTTAATCTCAGTTAAACAGTAAGCCATTGAAGGTTCTGCACAGAGGAGTGCACATTCTGTCACAGTTTCGAAAAGGACCACTCCAGCTGCTGAATGGCAACTAGAGTGTAGAGAAATAAACAGTAAGTAGAAAGCCCTATTTGAAGTCCACTGCAATTAAACATGCACGAGTAGAGACTACCTTGACACCCCTTGTACCATAAATTGTTTTAAACTGCCATTTACCTTCTCGCGGGAACCCTTAACTCTTGAGGGTAGGGAGCTCATACTTGTAATTTATGGATTATGTATATGACCTATACATATGCCCATTTAATAGGTGCTTGATAAACAACTGTATACACAGCTAACAGTAGTAGTAAATCCACATTATTCAGTGACAGTATGGCATTGTTGAAAGCCTGTATCATTTACTATCTCTTTAGAAAATTTAAGTTCTATAAGCCTTAATTTCAACATTCCTAAATGTTGCTTACACTGGCCTAACAAGGTTGGTAAGTATTAAATGAAAAAATACTTAACCAGATCCTTTTTTCTCACCACCACTTATGGTAGGAGATGCCTGACTTGCTTCAGTACAAACCCTCACTCCCAATATAAGACATAAATGCTGCCCTTTCTGCATAACGCCTGTAAAATTTTTTAAGTTGACCATAATTGACTGGATTCTAACATATAAATTAATCCAATTCATCTCTTTCTGGTATCCAAAGCATGTTCTCAAAGATTGTCCATCTTTGTTATAGTACTGTTTTCCTTCCACATCATTCTTTTAAGTGTTATCTAGAAACAACTCATCGACATCTCATCTTGGTTTTACATCATTACATCTGGTGATTATAGATGCAGCCCTAAATGCAGGGTAAATATTTAGGAAAGTTTTTGATGGCCGGTCCTCGAGCTTTGGGATTTACCCTCCAAGCAGTAAGTAGCACTGTCAAAACAATGCTGGCAACATTTCTGAGACGTTGCGAGGATCGCGGTTGCCGCAGCAACATGCTGAATTATAACGTCGGAAACACCATCCCAAGCGTTACTTCTGCGCACATTCACCGGAAAAGCACCTACGAATCAGGCAACATGGAAACGGAGAAAGGTACTGTTTCTGCCGCATCTCATTTAGATCAAGTTGGGGGGAAGAGGGAAGCCAAGGATTTTTGAATCTGGTTCCAACATTCTCCACGTGGCCGCATTCTCAAATCCAGCCCAGGGCCACTGACGTGGAAGTCGCCTCCCTCGTGGGCACCCACAGCGTCAGGGGTACCCGGCAGCTGCAACCCCGGGGACCTCAGAGGCCAGAAATACACGGAGCACTGGTCTGAGGATGACATTCTCGACCAGATTGTCGCCTGCCATAGCCATCCCAGAGTTGAAGCGCGGGCCTCGCACGGCTAGGCTCACCCAGGCAGCGCCCGTCCCCCTCCCCACAGCGGACAGAGCATGCGCGAGAGGTAATGGCGCGCAAGCCGGCCGTCGCCCCAGGCCGGCGAGGGGGCGGGACTACGCGCCTGCGCACGCGCGCAGGGACACATAGGCGGAAGTGGTGTGCGGCCGCTGGAGATGCGAGCACCTTCCGGGGAAGTGGCTTCGGTGGTGAAAAGTGCAGGAGTAAGAGAGAAGGAGGAAGAGGAGGTGATGGCGACGGACCTGGGGAGGGGGAGACGCTCCGTCTGGCTGAGGCGCCACCCGGGCTGGGGTCACCCTGCCAGGTGACATATCGGCTCTGGGGTGGGCTGCACCCGGGGCCCTTCCAGTGTTGGGGACCCAGATCCCCTCTCCCCCAGAAAATCTTGACACCGCCCGTCTTCCTCATCCAGAACGAGCATTCGAGGAGCGGATAAGGTCGGGATGGAAGGAGCGGGTGACTTCCTTTTTTTAAAGAACGGAAACCTGCTGGCACGGTTTCCAGGGAGGAACATCTGCTCCTTCTAGGCTCTTTTTCACCGTCGGGCTGGCGAGAACTCCCCCAGGCCCCAGTCTGTGGACTCGCAGGGATGAGGGCACTTAAAGGGGTCTTTTAGGCTGTTCTAGGGGCCTCTGGAGAACTGTCAGTCTCCTGGATTCTCCAAGACTGCATTTGCAGTTAAGAACCGCTTCCGCGTTCTGCGTTAAATAGTAGGGGCACTCCAAGATACTTTAATTTCTATATGACTTGCAGTGGAAAGTGATTGTTCTTAAGGTTATTAACTTAAGGTTATTAAGTTTACGACATAAACTTAAGAAGTTCTGCAAGTGCCTCCTCCACTCTTTGCAACCGAATTTACTTCCCCATCATTTTATTTTTAAAAGGAATATTTAAAGGAGAAGGTGGAATGATAGGATGTGCTAACAGAATGTTTAAGTGTTGGGAATATGCATTTATTCTACAGTAGGCTATCGGGCGTCTAGAATTGCTTTTTAGTTAAACGTTTTTCTAAGTGAGATAGTTTAGAACTTCGAAGAGAGATACAGGCAGCATTTGAAAATAATTTAAATAGTGTTATTTGTACTTAATTACTTAATACATAGATTAAATTCTAATATTAGCTCTCTCCCTTGGAAAAACGTGTAGCCTTCAACAATTAGCACACAGTTTCTCCAACTTTATGTAATGAAGTGTGTACAAAGAAATGAGACAATTTTTTTCTCTGTTTTATGATCATACCCAATTATTAATTCCAGAGTGCAGTTAATCAAGGTATGGCATGGCAAGATTCTATTATTTGTAACAGTATGTGTGCCCAAATGTAGATGGAGTTGTGTTTTTTTCAGGTTATTCACACCCTGATGACGTATTTTTCTCATGGTTTGCCCTTTGTGATAAGAGACTTTTGTCCTTTAGGTTGGAAAAGACTAGATTAAGAAATCAACTGAAATAATTTTGACTTCAGTAGGTCATTATAAGGCAACATTATCACCAGTTATTTATAATTTTTAAATCTTCACTGTGTGCTGGAAATTCTACCTTTTTATTTCATTTTAGCAATTCTTTATACCTTCAAGGAACTAAAGTTAAATATCTGTGTTGATGTTAGAAAGAAGTCTCAGGCAGTGATTCACACCTGTGATTTTTTTTTTTTAATATTTTAGTTTCAAGGTTGTTGTGAACTTCCAAAGCAAAGCAAAATCACAATCATTTAATTTGAAAACTAATTCCGTGCTTCATTTTTCCTCCCTACACACAAGGACTTTGGCCCAGTTCTTTACATGGTAATTAGTATCAGTCAGGTTTGAAATGGAGGGGATATGGCCGACATTAGGGATCAGTTACTGGGTATCAGGCCTTTGTCAGTCACACTTTCTGACCAGTAATGTTCTTATTAACAAAACTGCATTCTAAATGCAAAGCTTTATAGGGCAGTTTTTGTGAACTGTATATATTTTCTTGTTCATCTCTAATGCTTTGTAGGAAATTTCAGTTGAGATGTCAGTATTTTGGCACACGTGTGGAGAAAGGATAGTGCTGGACGGTTTTAACTGTGCACATATGGCCTGTTATCTGCAGCTCATAAGGTCGCAAAGGTCATAAAGTGTTGGAAAGGAAAAAAACAATATTGATTAAATGGTGTTGACTAAAGTGAAATAGAGTCCTTCCTTTAATATCTTAACTTTTTGTTATGTGCTAGAACATCATATGAAGATGACATCGTCTCTTGCCTTAAGGAATTCAAATGCTTATTAGAAGAAGCAGACATGAAAATAAAAAAGTTATCCCATTATGATTTAGGTATTTGAAAAAATATGTGTAATATCATATGATAGTCCAGGACATCAACTAGTTTTTAACTTACAGGCCCTTTATCAAGGGTGTAACATGATCAGAATTCATGTTAAGCCATGTGGAAGATAGGTCACAAAGGGCAGAAGATATTATAAACAGGCTAATCTGGTAATTAGGCAAGAGAAAATGGCTGCTTGATAGGATGGGACGGAAACAGATTTCAGATCTATTTATGGATATAGAATTAACAGGAATCTTGGCAAAATATACAATATGAGGAAAAGGAAAAAATCTTAAGATAACGCCCAGGTTTTTAGTTTGTGTTTTGTACCAGGCAGGTACTGTTAAGTGAGATTGGGAATATAGGAAGAAAGAGTAGTGAGATTGGGACTATAGGAAGAAAGAGTAGATTTGTTTTGAGAGGCAAATAATGAGCTCAGCTTTGGACATTTTTAATATGAGGTGCCTGCGGAGGTTATGAGTAGAGATATCAAAGAAGCACATGGATATATTAACAGAGATCTAGATCTCAGGAGAGAAGTCTGGGTCAGAAATCCTGGTCTGTATTTCCAACTGCACACCAAAAGGGTGAATCAGCTCAGCATACCATACTACCCTAGCAATATTTCTAAAAAGTTGAGTGATGATAGCTAACATTTATGGACTGTCATATGCTATGCACTTTTACATTTATTTCATGTAGTCCTAACAAAAATCCTATGATAGACACATTTTTAATTCTCCCCTTTAAAGATAACAGAACCTTAAGCTCAGAAAGATTAAATAATTTGCCCAAGATTCCTCAGCTAATAAATAGCAAAGCCAGATTTTTAATTCATATCTGTCAAAATTCCAAAACATACCATGCTATACTACTTTCTTGTAATATTACCTGTAATTGTATTGAGTCATTACAATATGCTTGGCATTTTGCTAAATTACAAACGTCTCAAAGAAGGTGACTTTTGGAAACATTTACCTCTGGAGAAGTTTCTTGATACCAACAAAAACAGAAAAGAGGTTTTCTAGAAATTTTATATATTCTATGTATGTGTATGTAAATATATAATCATTATTTCTCCTTTTCTACCAATCTCTGTTTTCTATAAGATTTTTAGTTTTGCCCATATCTTGCCAATACCACAGTCAATTTCAAAAATCATATCCAAGCAGAGGGTGAGTAATTGCGAGCTGAAGTTTGAGTGCATCCAGGGGAAGGACCAGTTTATTTGGTTTGTCTGAGTATTGGGTACAGAGTATATGCCAGATACCAAAGATGCAGAGACAAATAAGATTTGGGCCTTGCCTTTGAAGCTCTGTCTTCTCCCAACTGGGGAAATTGAAGAGGATGTCACAAAGAATACATCATTAAAGCTGAACTTCAAAGCCTGACCCAGAGGAAAAAAACATCAGGCTGAAAGGACATCATTAACAGAAGGCAAGGGTGTTTTAGAGTTGATGGTGTGTTTCAGTGATGAAACAGGTGGTTTAGGGTTTTATTTAAAAAATGGAGGGAGAGGGAGCTTAAAAACCCATGTGGGGCCAGGTTTATTTTAATGGTGCTCCATGTCCATGCCTACTCGTATAGAAAAGAGTAAATTGTTAAGGTTTTTGTCACTTCTGCAGTCAAGCACAGGTTCGACCAAATGTTTAGGGGAGATAAAGCATGTTTTATAAAGGAAGTCTCATCTCAGTGATATCCTACAAGATGACCTAGAAAGTCTTAATCACATTCAGCAATGATTGAAACATAGTGTGGGAAGCAAGGTTAAAGTAAAACAAACAAGAAAGAAGTAAAGGAAAAGAAACATAGTAAAATTTAATAAAACTACACATTTTCTGTTTAGAATATGGCAAGTGCCCTATAAAACAATGTCTTGATGCCTATGTACTGTTAGTTACAAGTCTCCGTTCAGCCTTCAATTTTCGTTCCCACTGGAACTTTTTTCATAGGTTTTTTTCTTTGTCATAATTCATCAGTCTTTTCCTCAGCCTTTATATGGAATTCATTTTTCAGTTTGTATAAACCCAAAGAGAAATGGATAGCCATCTATGGTGCCTTTATACTTTTTTTCACAGACAAAAAATGACCCATTTTCCAGCGTTTTATATCCCAAAGACTTTTTAAATTAAAATGTTTTTTCCCAAAGGAAGAAAATGTTTTCTTTTAACCTAAAAGATGCAGTTGCTAAAGCATATTATCCTTTCTGTAGTCTCTGATAAATCTAGCTTTTTAAGTAACTTAGTTTTTTTACTTTACATATTTTACAATTGTCTTAGTATTTAAAGGAGCTGTGGTATTGGCAAGATATGGGCAAAACTGAAAATCTTAGGGAAAACAGATTGGTAGAAAAGTACAAATAATGATTATATATTTATATACACATAGAATAAATAAAATTACTAGAAAACCTCTTGTAATTTCATAAGAACTAAAATAAGAAAACCTTGTTTTTTTCTACAAGTAAAGATAGACCTTAATGTTGAGAAGATTATGCATAAACTATAGTGAGCTTTAAAAATTATATATTTACTATATATTAATAAAAACATCAGGCATGCTTAGTTCTTGATGAAATAAATACTAGGTTAGCTTTTGGTTTATTGCTATGGAAATAAGTATGGTGTATATTCAATTTAGTGATGTATTGATCTTTATCAGGTACAGATAAATTGTTAGAAGAGTAGGCACATTGTTTTTGGTTGTTTTGAAGCTGGAATATAGGAATTAATGTATTAATATCCAGAGAGAATCAGAATTGTCTGATAATTTTAAAGTTTGGAATATTCTTGGGAGCATAATACTTTGTGATCTAAATGTTTTGCTTTGTTTATTTTCTTCTAGGACTTCACAGAGCAAACTAAAGAAAGACTGAACGAAAGAGAAGAAACCAACAAAGATAACTTTGGAAGCACTGAATGCAGCACAATAACAATGGATCTCAAATTCAACAACTCCAGGAAATACATTTCTATCACTGTGCCATCTAAAACACAAACAATGTCACCACACATCAAGTCAATTGACGACATCGTGGTACTTGGCATAAATCTCAGCAAATTTAACAAACTTACTCAATTTTTCATATGTGTTGCTGGAGTTTTTATATTTTACCTAATTTATGGATGTTTACAGGTAAAAAAATAGTTATTTGTTTATAATATGTTATTTATAGCAATTGAGGTTAGTATGGGCACTTACTAGTAGTTTTGTTCAAGATATTATCACTTACAGGGTACCAGCTAATTCATAAATTTGAGTTTTTAAACACAGTAGTAGAAAAGGGCTTCTTAAAAGTGAGTCTACTGAAAACAGATTAAAATTTCATAATTACATATTAAGTGGAGAGGGGCATGTAGAGACTATCTTGAAAAATTAAAATTATGAAAATAATTTTAAAATATTTAACAAAATGTAGGTAATGCAGCCATTTTTTAATGTGTTATTAAGAGAAAGAATGATTCAAGTATTGCTTGATATCTTCGAACATAATTTTTCCAGTGAAATTGATTGATAACACGGTTTCCTCTTGATTCTTGGAGCTCAATAATAAAAGGCCATTTTGCAAAAATATATCAGGATATTTTATGGTTCTCCAAAATATCTCTTTAATCCTATAATATTTGAATCATTGTTTTTTTTTCAAACACCTGTTATGTTCTCATTCTCATTGGTTTTCTCTTCTAGTCTGACTTTGCCAGAATCTTATTTTTCTGTGATTTTGGCTTGTGCAGAACATTTCTAACAACGTAACAGTTTATCTCATATTTGCATTTTATTTTGGGATAATTGTATATATTTGGTCAGCAGCAAATTCCTGAACTTCAAAGACATGGGCTGGATGGATGAAAATCCAGGCTAGTGAAAACAGTATGTTTGAATGGGGACTAATTTTATTAATGGCTATTTAATTAGTGAATATTTTCAGCCGTTACTAACTTTGTTTTTTTATGCAACTCCGTAACATGAGAAAACCTTTGTAATCCAAGAAAAGGAACACCATATATTTTCTTAAAACACAGATAATATTTCTAATATTTAGTACTAGTAAGAGTGATCTTAAAAATTGTTGTATTCTTTTCCATTGTCTTATAGAGATGAAATTAAGAGGTAAATGTAAATAAAGAAGGTAGAATTGTGACTTTTTAGTTAGCTTGAAGAATGCTATGAAGAATATTAATATAATATTAGTATAAAAACAAAAGCATGAATTAAAAATCTTAATATTTCTAATAACTGTTTTCCATTAGAAGGTGATATAAAACATGAGATATCACAATGAAGAACAATTAAAAATAGAGATTAAAATTTCATGTTCACTTTTTTCTTCAGCATACCACTATTACCAAATAGTTTGGAAGCAAAGTTAGCAAAGGAAAATGAATTAGAAATTTATCCTATACATTTTATTAAATATATTTTTTTCTATTTAATCAT
>RJWJ010026361.1:0-23058 GCA_004363605.1 Indri indri | reverse complement strand
ATGGCCTCAGGTCACCTCCCAACTCCACATCCATCCAATTCTTAGTCAACTTAAGTGGTTCACATATGACCTCCCACCTTACTGCCCTACCTGAGCCAGCCCATCTCTCCTTCGGCTTTCCTACTTCCGTGTTCAGGCCAGGGTGGGATGTCTGTGTTGCAGAAAGGATGCTGGAACTGGGAGAAATGTCACTGAGACAAGCAGTGGGCTGGCTGTTGGTGGGGACCATTCAGACTAGGAAGCAAAAGCTAAACAGATGAGTACCTAAACGTCAACTCCCAGGCATTCAATAACCTCAGGCACCTTGCTGGGGAACAAAGTGGTAGCTTTCCAGGAGGATGTTCCTGAAAGTCCCATAGATATCCCATTTCTTCACAAGTATTTATGGAGGACCTACTATGTGTCTAGCACTTTGCTAGTTACTGAGGGTACAACAGTGTGCAAGACAGAACCAAGAGTTTACTGTCCACTATGAAGCAAATAGAAGCCTAGACATCAAAATCTTCATACTAACTTTACTGAAAAATCACCTTGGTGAGACATCTCACCTCCTTGCAACTTAGTTTCTCATCTGCATAATATACTGGTAAAAAGATGTTGCGTAATGCTGCGACGAAGGTCTCTTTCAAGCATGATGACCCTGAGTCTGTTTTCCTGAAACATTCAATATCCCACATTCGTTTTTGGTGGCTTTTATCAACTTTGTCTTTTGCAAAGGGGGTGGGGAGGGTTTCGCCGGGCAAGTTCTTCCCATTTTCATAATAGAGTTATGCACTCCCCTCTGTAGGTCTTTAATCTTCCAGCATTTATCCCATCAGTTCTGTCTCCAGTGAGCCCTTATCCCAAGATGTTTGTCTATTAAATTAAGAGTTTTGCAGAAGGGGAGAGCCATTTAGAGGCTGTAAATCACCGGGCAGTCTTTTAGCTGCTCTCTGCTCAGAGTCCCACTGCATCATCGAGCACTCATCCTGCCACTGCCTCCCCTCGGGCCTTGGCTCCCAGAGACAGACAACTCTGGAGCGTGGAACCCGCACAGACCTGCGTGCTCCAAAACCTGCTCTGGTCTCTGGGGCTGGCCTGTCCTGGAGCTGAGTCGATGGGGAATTTCTGTGAGTTCTTCATTAACCCTCAAGAACCACAAGGACAACTCGACTCTCTTACTGGTTCTTCTTTCACCTTCTTCCCTGCACCCAGATCCTTGCTTCACACCCCAGGTTTAATAACTGTAATCCTTGACCATGTCCCTGACTTGAGATTATAAAGAGTATGGCAGGAAAATAACACTTCATATTTATTATGAACCAGTTCCTGTATGTAGCTTCTATCACTTGTATTTTCATTTTTTACCTGTAAGTTGAATGATATTGTTACTCCCATATTACCGATAAAGAGACTGAGGCCAAGACAGATTATATTAAAGTGCCTGAGTTTTTATGACTTATTAGTGATGGAAATGGGATTTTGAATCCGAAGCCATTTTATACCAAAGCCTCTGATATATATTCATTCATGCATAGTGTTTTTTGAGTGGCTACTATGTGTCATGCCAGGTGCCAGGCTAGTGTTGCCACAGGAACCAGAAGTTAAGATTCCCACACTCTCCTAGAGTGTAAGGTCTGCCCTGCAGTGGGATACATCCCCACCCGGACACCAGAGGCATTGCTGCAAGTTCTTTATCCCTCCCTCCTAACTTGCCAATGATGTTTCTATCCCTGACCCCTCACACTGTGATTGGGATCCTGTTAAAATCTAACTCTTGCCATGTCTCTCTCTCTGGCTGTCAGGAAATTTCCATAGACTCCCCAAGCCACACCCACAAGGAGCCCTTGTTAAGGCATTGCACAGGCTTGTGGCAGACTGTCCAACGGCTCTACTACACAGGGTGTCTTTCCTGTTGCTTTAGATTGTCCCTTCTTGCCCTTCCTATCTTGTGCTTCCCCACTCCTTGGGAGGCCTCCAGGTCCTGCTTCAACTTCTCTGCCTTCTTGTTCCAACCTGCCATATTCTACCTTCCTGTGCCTGCTTCACAAGGCTTATCTGACTTCAAAGCAATCACACGCAATGGTGACACACAGGGACAGCACCAACAGGTGTGTTCTCCATGTATCTGACTCATTCCTCAAGGACCTCCTGACCTCGGGCTGCCCCTGGAGACCTGCCTTACTGGACTCCACTGCCTCCTCTGAGTTCCCCAATGCCCCTCGAGGACTCTTCCCTGCTCCCACTCATCATGGTTCCCTCCAGCTTCAGGAGAAGCTATCACAGGTAAAGGTGGTATTATGGATTTATCCATAATACGTAGAATGGGAATCACACAGGGCCAGAAATCAGAAGACTTGATTCAAGATCCAATTCTACAAACATCAGCTCTGAGATACTGGTCATATCTCACACACTCTCTGGGAACTCTGTATGCATTAAATGAGAATATCAGTGGCTATGATGGCTTTATCATGGGTCTACTTGGGTAGGTTGAACTACATTTCTCAGAATTCCCTTTCTTACACTTCTCTGGTTAGGTTGCACCAAAAGGGAGATCCCTAGAATGTTCTGGAGGGTGGACCAGCAGCCATTTGATAGCTCACATGTTATTACTGGTCTGCTGATGTGCCTTATTGACTTAGAGCAGTAGTTGGGCCCACAACTCCTCTAGCTTCCTCTGGGTCCTCCTTCAGCTTCTATCACTGCTAGCCAAGTGTGTAGGGGTAGATCTCTGACAAAGGATACCTATGGCTTCTGTAGGATACCTACGTCATCAGGGCCAGAGGCAATGAGAACTAACATGGCTTTCAGTCCATCTTTGTGGGGTTCCAGCTTGTGCATGTGGGTTGAGTCTGTCACTTTACATCCTTCTTTGCTTCCCAATGTACAGCCCTTTGAGCTTTGAGCTTCAGCATCAGATGCACAGACAACAGACTTCAAGAGACACATAACCAGCTTTCATAATTGCATACGGCCAAAAACTTGTAAGAGGAATTTCATGTATAGGTATAAGTGTGTGTGTTGAGCCTGCATTTGTGTGTGTGTGTGTGTGTGTGTGTGTGTGTGTGTGTGTGTAACCAGTAGTTCTGCTTCTCTGGTTGGACCTTGACCATGTAAGCACCATATGTACCATTTTTTAAAAAATCACAAAACTCAGGAGCATGAAAGAATAACCATGAGCTCATAGACCTGCAGATCAGCTGAGGGGACACTTCATGCAGTACATCTGTGGGTTCCCTGGAGTGACTCTGTTCCATTGTGTTCATTCTAGAGCTCAGGGGCAGCAGCTACTTGGGGGAAGCTCTACTCCTAGAGATGACAGAAGCTTGAGGGGACAAGCTCCACTAAACAAGCACATTTCAAGCCCCTGAGTATATCATATTTACTAACATCCCATTGGCCAAAACAAATCACATGTCTAAGCTCAAAGTCAAGAGGTAGAGGAATACACTTGTCTTTTGTGAGAGGAACTGCAAATGTGCATGGGGAAGTGGATGGCTACAGACCGAAGGACGAGGGGTCACACTTACAAGATAGTGCCCCTTGCCAGCTATGCCGTAACTAGATATGGCTATGAAGGAACTGAGACATGGCTTTTCCAGGTCCAATTCTGCTATACTAACTAGCTGTGGGTTATCAGGAAAATCAATTCATAACACTTCGTCTGGAAAATGAGAAGGAAGAAAGACCGATTGGATTAGATCTTTTGATGATTCATTGATTTAGGGAGAAAGAGGGAATCGTAGAGTCATCAAATATTGGAAATAAAGAGGTGATTATTTCTGTTTTATTCAGACATTTAAAAATTCTTTTGTTTTAAAATACATTTTGTAATACAACTTTTAAATCGTAAGTAAAAATGAAAAACTGCCTTCAAAACTCGCACACCTAATTCCATATTCCATGCTCCTCTCAATGAAAAGCACTGTTGAAATTCTGCTTACCTCTTTCCAAATCTTTTCATGACTTTATGATATGTATCTATTACACGCACACGATTGCATTCTTTCATATTGTTGCTTGCTCTTTTACTTTGCTGTGTCTGGGTTATCTTTTTATTTTAGTCTATGTAGATCTACTTCATTCTTTAAAAATATGTCTAGTATTCCAAAGTGTAAATCTACCAGAATATAAAAAATATTTAACTTTTGTTCTGTTAATGACCACTAAAATTCTTCCAAGTATGCTTTAACAAACCCAGTGTTAAAGTTTGCACTTACCTTTGTGCAACGTGAGAATGTTTTCTGTAGGATAGACACCTAAGAAATTTCTGGGTTGAAGAGTATTCACATTTTTGAAGGATAATAGTATCCTTCAAAAAAAAAAAAAAAAAAAAAGAGAGGGGCCTGACCCAATTTACAAACTCATCCACATTATATAGAAGTACCATTTCTCCAAATCTTTAACAACACACAGTGTCATGAACTTCTAAGATTTTTCTATTTTCCTAATTTGATGGGTCGCGTGGTTGTCACAAGAGCTGTTATGATGAATGATGTTAATAGGCACAGGCAAAGGATACAAGTTCCTTTAAAATTAGGAAAGCATACTAAGCCTAATTGCATGAAGATGTGCAGCGTTCTCTCCACTGGAGAGGCAAGTTTTGTTGGCCTTAAATCCTTCACAAAGAAGAATTTTGCAGATGATACCACCTGAACAGAGTAGAAATCCTACCTTGCCTGCAAAAAGCTCAATTGTGGCAGGCAGAGTGATGGTCCCCCAAAGATGCCCATGTTCTAATCACAAAAACCTGTGAATATGTTACCTTACATGACAAAAGAAAAAAGATTGCAGGTGTGATTATGGTTAATAACCTTGAAATGGGGAGAGCAGACTGCATTATCCAGGTGTGCCCAATCTAATCATACGACTCCTTAAGAACAGAGAACCTTCCAAGCTGTGACCAGAGAGAGCTACGTCTACAGAAGAATGGTCAGAGGAATAGTTCGAAGGTGGGGGAGCAGTGCAGCCCTGCCAATGTCTTAATTTTAGCCCAGTGAGCTCCATGCCAGACTTCTAAACCTCAGAACTGCAAGATAAGAAACTTGGGTTGTTTAAGCCCCTACCGTTTGGGGTAATTTGTTACACTAGCAGTAGAAAATTAACATAGCCACCCTCACTGTTCGTGTTTTGGGGTGGGGTGGGGTAGTGATTATCTCCTTTTGGCTTCCTCGTAATGAGATCTGGGCTACCCTCCTGCCTACCCACCAAGCACAAGGAATTGACAAGAACCATAGAACATGTAACAGTATTTGCTATAAAAATTAACTGAAGGTCAATTTATACATGTTTTACCGCTATCACCCACCTAGCAGACACAGCAGCAGCATTCAGGTCTGTTTGACTTAATGAAAAATGATATCTTAATTATGCTTAAATTTTAATTTATTTAATTATGAGGGAGATTAAATAGTTTTTCGTATATTAATTAGCCACTTTTAAACTGCTGGCTTAGAGCTTTGGCTAATTAATCAAATGAGCTCTTTGCCTTGTGATAATGATTTGTTAAAATTATTCACATATTTTTATACAAATCTTTTGTCTCTTATACCTGTTGCAACTATTTCTCCCAGTCCTTCAAATTGTAAAATTGTTTTATATTTATTTTTACATGTGTAAAATATGTATATGTATATATACACACACACACACATGTGCCACATAATGATGTTTTGGTCAACAAAATATTGTTGTGCCACATACATGACAGTGGCCCCCATAAGATTATAATGGAGATGAAAAATTCCTATTTCCTAGTGACATCCTGGCCATCATAACATCATAGTGCAAGGCATTACTCATGTGTTTGTGGTGATACCACTGTAAACACACCTAGTGTGCTTCTAGTCACATAAAAGCATTGCGATACAATTATGTATAGTACATAATACCTGATAATGTTAATAAAATGACTATGTTACTGGTTTTGTATTTACTATACTATACTTTTTATTGTTATTTTATTTATTTAATTTGTAGAGACAGGGTCTTGCTGTGTTGCCCAGGCTGGTCTGAAACTCATGGCCGCAAGCAATCCTCCCCTTGGCCTCTCAAGGTTCTAGGATTACAGCCACCACACCCAGCCTTATCATTATTTTAGAGTGTACTCCTACTTACACAAAAAAATTAACAGCAAAACAACCTCAGGGAGGTCCTTCAGGAGATATCCAGAAGACGGCACTGTTACCATAGGAGACGACAGCTCCACGGGTGTTATTGCCCCTGAAGACCTTCCAGTGGGGCAAGATGTGGAGGTAGAAGACAGTGGTATTGATGATCCTGACCCTGTGTAGGCCTAGGCTAAAGTGTGTATTGTCTTAGTTGTTAACAAAAAATTTTGAAAAGTAAAAAAAAAAAAAAAAAATTGAAAAAGAAAAAAGTTCACAAAGATATAAAGAAATAAAATATTTTTGTATGGTTATATAAAATATTTGTTTTAAGCTACATGTTACAACAAAAGAGTCAAAAAGCTTAAAAAGTTAAAAAGTATATGAAGTAAAAAATTATAGCAAGATAAGGTTAATTTACTATTAAAAAAGAAAAATATTTCTTTTATAAAGTTAGTATAGTCTAAGTGTACAGCATTTATAAAGTCTACATAAGTGGAGAATAATGTCCTAGGCCTTCACATTCACTCACCATTCACTGGCTGACTCACCCAGAGCACCTTCCAGTCCTGTAAGCAGGGACGACTTGACTTCCTCCTTTCCAATGTAGATGCACTTTATTTTTTTCTCTTTCCTACTTGCTCTGGATAGGACATAAAATAGGATTCAAACTTTATCCTTATATGAAAAACTAACTTTTACTAACACTGTTTATTAAATAATTGATCATTTCCACGTTGACGAAAATGTTTTTTCTATAATGTACTACATTTTCAATGTGCTTGCATCCCTTTCTTGGTATCCCATTTTTATCTGCCGTCCTATTATGTGAATATCACATTTTTAAATTTGTCATGGCATTATTTCTTGATATCTAATAGGGCAAAGCTCTTCTCGTTGTTCCTCTGTTTCAAATTACTTTTATGAGTCTCAAGTTTTGTGTTTTTTTTTATATCTCCCATTTAAGTCTTGGATGAAAGTTGTGATATCTTGTCATTTTTTTTTTTTAAGTGTGGTGTTCCTGGAGAGTGAAAAATAGGAAGATCTGCAGAAGAGTCAAAATGTAGAAGAAGGGACAGGCACAGAGTAATTTTTTTCTTTGTTTGGCTTTTAGTGTGAGGGCAGTTTCCAGTCGTGGTGTCACATAAGGCAGCTAAAACTCCAATAATCCACAGTGTTTCTGCCTCAAGAATCAGGAGATTGGTTTAGGGTAAACTACAGGCATACGAAAGTGAGGAGGAAACCTGGAAAGAAGTACACAATTTTGTGTCTGAAAACTAAATCTCTCCTAACTCCTAAATTACACATATGTCAGGCAGATGGCAAAAGCCCAGTTGTGGGGAGGGGCGATGCTGATCTGAGATTTGAGCTGCTGTGTAGGAGAATTTGCAATTTGAGACCATCCAACTAAATTTTCTGCTTAAAAATATATCAACATTCTACAGAGGAGTGGGAAAAGGAAATCTCAAATCTCCACAATATAACCATTACAATGTTCAGAAGACATACAAAATTACTTGTTATTCAAAGAACCAGGAAAATATTACCCATTCTCAAGAGAAAGATAATCAATAAAGGTCAGCCCTGAGACAATCCAAATATTAGTATTAGCAGACAACAACTTTAAAGCACTTGTTATTACTACAGTTAATGAGGTAAAATACAATATGCTTATAATGAAAGAAAATATAAGAATTCTCAGCAGAGGAATTGAAGAACCAAATAAAAGAACCAAAAAAACTTTAAAGAACCAAATAAAAATTTTAGAATCAGAGATACAATATCTGATTTTAAAGAAAATCAGTGAGTAGACTTAAAACCAGAGTAAACATGACAAAGGAAGTAGTCATTAAACATGGAGCTAGAACAAAATAAATTACTGATTTGTGGAACAGAGAAAAAAATTGAAAAAAATGGAAAAAAGCTTCAGAAACTTATGGAGCAATATCAAAAGATCTAAATGTATATCATTATAATATAAGAAGGAAAAGAGAAAGACTAAGGCAGAAAAATTATCTGAGGAAATAATGACCAGAAATTTCCCCAACTTGGTGAAAGACATAAACTTACAGATTCAAGAAGCCACAAGCAGGATACGTATGTAGACAGCATGCTCAGGCACATTAGAGTCAAACTGGTGAAAACACACATAAGGAAAAGATAATGAAAAACAACCAAAAACTGCAGACAGGAAAATAATGATACTAACTGATCGCTGACTTTTCATCAGACACTGCAAAAGCCAGAAGGTAGTTGGACAGCATCTTTGAGGTGATAAGAAAAAAAAATATAACGTGTTAATTCAGAATTTTATATACTACAAAAATACCCTTCAAAAATGAAGGCAAAAATAAAAACGTATTAAAATATTAAAGCTAAGAAGATATGTCACCAGCAAATCTGTATCAAACGAAAAGGCAAGGGATGATATTCAGACTAAAGGAAAATAAGACCAGAGAGAAAATAAGATCTTCAGAAGTGAAGGAAGTGCGTCATGCGTGGTAAACTTCTGTGTAAATATAAAGGGCTATTTTTATCACCAATATGGAGAACGAAGAATCAAGAAGAGTTTATCACCACAGATTTTGGAGATATTAAAAAAAATAGTAAGAGAATATTATAAATCATTTAATACCAACAAATTTGACAACTTTGAATGTACGAAAAATTATTTAAATATTATGACTGACCTAAATCGATATCAGAAATATGAATAGCCCATTATCAAGGTTAAATCTGTTATCAAAGATCTTGACTCAGTAAAACCCAAGGCTCAAGAGGGTTTGTCTGGTTAATTCTATCAAATATTTAAGAAGAAAATAACACCAGTATTACATAAAGTCTTTTAAAACATAAAAGAGGAGGGAATATAGCCTAATACATTTTATGAGACCAGCATAACTCTCATATCAAAACTCATAAAGACATTACAGAAAAAGAAAATTATAGACCAATCATGAATATTGACACAAAAATCTTTAACAAGGTATTAGCAAATAAAATATAATATTTAAAAAAATAGTTTATCATGATTATGAAGGGCTTATCCCAGGAATGAAAATTGGTTTTACTTAGATTCTCTGAATTGTTCATTTGAAAATGGTTAATTTTATAGTATGCAAATTTCACCTCAATTAAAAATGCATGTAATTCACCATATTAACAAAATAAAGAATAAAGCACTACAATCTTTTCAATAAATGCAAGAAAAGCCTTTATACAAAATCCACAGCAAATCATGATAAAACTCAGAAAATGAGGAATACAAGGAAACTTCTTGAAATCAAATAAGGGCATCTATAAAACTTACAGATAACATCATCCTTAATAGTATGTTATTGAACACTATTCCTCTACAGTTAGGAACAAGGAAAGAGTTCTTCCTCTCACTACTTCTCAACATAATACTGAAAATACTAACCATCTGCAATAAAAAGAAAAAGATGCAAATGGCATAAAAGTCAGAAAGGAAAAAGTAAAACTGTCTATGTGAAAATGACACAATTCTTTACAAAAAAAATCATAAGGAATCTAAAGGTTACCATAAGATGTAACAAGTAAATTTAGCAAAGTTGCAGAGTACAAGATTTTGTTAAAAAGTCAGTCATAACCACTGTACACCTATTAGAATGGCCCAAGTCCAGAACTCTAACAACACCAAACATTGACAAACATGTGGGGCAACAAGAACTCTCATTTATTGCTCATAGGAATATAAAACTGTACAGTCACTTTGGAGGATGGTTTGATGGTTTCTCACAAAACTAAATATATTTTTACCATATGATCCAGTAATTATGCTCCTTGGTATTTACCCAAAAGATTTAAAAACTGATGTCCACACAAAAACTTGTACAGAGATGTTTATAGCAGCTTTACTCATAATTGCCAAAACTTGGTAGCAGCCAAGATGTCTTTTAGTAGGTGAATGGATAAATAAACTGGTACATCCAGACAATGGAATAGTATTCAATGCAAAAAAAAAAAAAAAGAGCTATCAAGCCATGAAAAGACATGGAGAAATCTTAAATGCATGTTACTGAGTAAAAGTAGGCAATTTGAAAAGCTAGGTACTATATTATTCCAACTGATAATCTGGAAAAGACAAAACTATGGCAACAGTATAAAGATCAGTGGTTGCCAGGGTCTAGGGGTGGGTGGGATGAAGAGATGGAGCATAGAAGATATTTTTAGGACAGTGAAAATACTCTGTGTGATACTGTAATGGTGGATACATGCCATTATACATTTGTCCAAACCCACAAAATATTCCACACTGAGAATGAACTCTAAGGCAAACTATGAACTCTGCGATAATGATTTGTCAGTGTAGGTTCATCAGTTGTCACAAAAGTATTACATGGATTGGGGATGTTAATAATGGAAAAAGCTATGCATGTGTGAGGTAAGAGGTATATGGGAAGTCTCTCTACCTTCTGATCAACTTTGCTGTGAATCTAAGACTGCTGTAAAAATAAAATCTATTTTAAAAAGTAATTTACATGTGAAAATTTATGGAACTATGCATTTATGGTTTTTCTATTTATGTATACATTTCATACTTAATTTAAAAATCAATTATAGTTTTGCCAGATAAAGAATTCTAGGTTGGCCATTATTCTGTTTTAGAAGATTGAGGATGGGTCCTCAGTTCTTTCTGGCTTGTAAGGTTTCAGTCAAGAAGTCTGCAGTTAGCCTGATAGCTTTTCCCTTGTAGGTTATCTGCTGTTTTCATCTTACTGCTCGAAGGATTGCCTCTTTCGTGTTTACCTTGGCTAGCCTAATAACTATGTGACGTGGTGATTGCCTTTTCACATTGAGTCTCCCAGGAGTTCTGTTCGCTTCTTGTACCCTGATATCTTAGATCTCTGGCCAGGCCAGGTACGTTTTCCTCCATTATACCAAGAAATAGATTTTTCAGCCCTTGTGTATTTTCTTCTTTTGTCTCTGGGATGCCTATAATTCTTATGTTTGGTTTCTTTACATAATCCCACATTTCTTGTATGTTTTGTTGATGTCTCTTGCTTCTGTGTTCTTTTTCTTCATCTGATTCGTTTAGCACATAAGCATTATCTTTAAGCTCTGAAATTCTTTCCTCTGCATGATCCAACCTGTTCTTAAGGCTTTCCACTGTGTTTTGTAGTTCCTTGAATGCCTCTTTCATTTCCAGTATTTGTGTTTGGTTCTTTTGTAATACTTCAATTTCTTTAGAGATTTTTTTCATTAATTTCCTGCATTGTTACTGTGGCTTCTTTGTGTTGGGTTTCTATTTTCTCTTCAATTCCATTGAGATTTCTTAGAATCCATATTCAGAATTCTTCCTCTGTCATTTTAATCATTTCATTTAAGTTGGTATCCGTTGTTGAGGATCTAATGATTTCTTTTGGGGGTGACTTTTCTCTCTGATCTTTCATGTTTCCTGCTTTCTTTCGCTGATTCTTTCTCATCAAGATTCTTGGTCATCAACTAGGGGCAATTCCACCCCTAGGCATCTCCCCAAAGGAAAAAAAGACATTCTTTAATAAAGACATCTGCACTTGAATATTTATGGCAGCACAACTCACAATTGGAAAGATGTGGAAACAACCCAAGTGCCCATCAACACATAAGTGGATTAATAAAATATGGTATATATATACTGTAGAATATTACTCTACTACGAAAAGCAACAGTGAACTAGCACCTCTTATATTATCCTGGATAGAACTGGAGCCCATCATTCGAAGTGAAGTATCACAAGAATGGAAAAACAAGCACCACATGTACTCACCATCAAATTGGTTTTAACTGATCAACATTGAAGTGCACATATAGTGATAATATTCATCGAGTGTAGGGCGGATGGGAGGGGGAAGGTGGGGATGAGTATATACATACCTAATGGGTGAGGTGCGCACTGTCTGGAGGATGGACACACTTAAAACTCTGACTCGGTTGGGTCAAGGGCAGGATATGTAACATAAACATTTGCACCCCTATAATATGCTGAAAGAAAAAAGAAAAAAAAGACAAACAGCTCAATAAAAGTGGGCAAAATATTTGTACACTCTTCACAAAAGAAATATACAAATGGCCAAATGGTAAAGTGATAAATATCATTAGTCATCATGTAAATGCAAATTAGACGACAATGTGCTATAACTACACACTTTAAAAAAATGGCTAAATTTAAATATACTGGTAACATTAGATGTTGAAAAAAATGTGGAACAATCAGAACTGTCTTATATTCTTGGTGGAAGTACAAAATGGTGCAACCATTGTGGGAAAAAGTTCTGACAGATTCTGATATCAAAGATAAGCATGTACCTGTCCTACGATCTAACAAATCAGTCATAAGTGAAATACAAAGTATATGTCCACACAAAGATTTGTACGTGAATGTTTATAGAGGCCTTCTTCCTCTCCTCCTCCTCCTTTCCTCCTCCTCCTTTTTCTGACTTATAAAGAAAAATGTATTTTTCACAGTTCTGGAGACTGGGAAATAGAAACCTCCCATACGTCTGTCTATCAACCAATGAATGGATAAATAGCCTGTTGTATACCCATACAAAGAAATGTTATTTGGTAATAAAAAGAAATGAGGTACTTCTACGTGCTCTATGAATACTGTATACTAAAAAACATAGAAATGTGCACTTTAAATAGGTAAATTTTATGGTATGTGAATGATATGGCAATAAAGCTGCAATTATAAAAGTTGACAATAGCAACATCTACGTGGTGAACATACAGGGGTGTTGGCAATAAGATTATTTCAATTTCACTGTATGTTTGAAAAAAATTAAAATAAAACAATCTTTGTAAGATCTTGATTATAATTGCCTTCAAGTTTAGAGATTAATATGGAGAAAATGGATATCCCTACAATATTGAGTCTTTCTAGTTAGAAATAGACCACCTATTGTTTAAACACCTTTTCAGTATCCTTGATGTATATAATCTCAGGCTACCTCTGATAAGCATGTGCCAAGACCCACTATTCCGTCATTGCACAGCGCTGGAATAGTGGGTCACTGCTTCACTAGAACCCTGTCACTGCTTCACTAGAACCTGTTCTTACCTTCTTAAAACGTCTTTCATGTTTCATTCCATCACATAGAAAGATAACAGTCACAAGTCCATGAGTCCCCAGCTTTTCAGGCTTTACAAGCTTGATCCTTTGAGCTATTTTCCTATTTGTGTGTCTCTGAGACCCTTCACTACCTGGGTTACCTCTTTGAAGATTGTCACTCTTTCCTAAACCCCAAGTATGACAAGAATGGAACAGTGTGGCCCAGGTAAGGTTCTGATCAGCACAAGAAAGGAATTATCTCCTTCCTTATCCAAGACCTTAATTCCATTAATACAGTCTAGAATTACGACAGCTTTTCTAGGCAACCATAGCTCGCTGCTGTTGAACTTAAAACATTTGTCTATTTGCATGCATTACTAAGTACACTATGTTTCTTTTATCCATACCTGAAATGACCTTTTTTAAAACTCAAGGACATTCCTTAGAATGTATTTGCAGAATGCTAAGTGTCTCAATGCCTGGTTTAGTGGCCACCTACCTTTGAGAGAGCTGCTTTTCTGAATTTGCGTCATTTTCATGATGAATAAAGCATGGAGAATCACTCTCAGCTGGTAGCGATATTCATAGACTTCCCAGATTGGAAGAGACCTTAAAAGACTGTCTCATCCCTCCTCCTGTCACTAAGCATGATGATATCTACACTAATTCTCTTCAGAGAGAGGGCAGCAGCTGTCACCAATCTACCCAGATCTCTAGGCTGTCCCTCTGTGACCCAGTCTCAGGGTAGCATATTCCTGTTGATTAAGAGTTTTGAGAGCCTTGGATGAATGCAGTACTGAAATTAGCAGGAAGTAGTGGAAATAATTCGCCTGTACTCAGCGTCTTCTGCAGACAGCATCTGCCAAACAAGAGGGAATTGCAGGCAGGCAGAGATGCTGTGCACGCCATGGGTGATGAGGGGGCTTGGAGCTCCCTGCACCATGGCAGATAATTACTTATTCCCAGGCATCCACTTGGAGAGGATTCTATGTATAGAACTCCACCTCACCACGTGCTGCCCAGAGCCCACAAAGGGAAAGATTTTCCAAGGAAAATAGGTCAGTGAAGTTCCTGGATAGATGGTCACTTCACCTACCGCCTGGGTTGGTCCAAAGACCTAGAGTCTCTTACTGGTGAGTGACTGAGATTCATAGTACAGGGAGATCTATCTTGCTCTCTTGCTTTTAGTATTGTGTTCATGTTAATTACTTAGTTTTTGTATCATTTTCGAGAGACATAGTATCACAGTCCTGGTGGCAACATGTGGGTCATGAGATTCCAAAATTGGCCCTTGAGTTAGGAGGTTCAAAAAGCATTAGCTACCCCAAAATGTATATTAGTTACTGCAGTGGTTTAAACACATTTCCACAAATTTTTTGAGACTCTTCCCTGAAGGGAGCTTAGTGGTTCGCTTCTAACAAATGGAGTGTGGAAGGGAAAAGCGGAACCTTGCAATGGAGTAAACCGGCACACAACACCTTCACCAGACAATTAAGGTTAACAGCAACAGTAATGTTGATATCACATACCCCGTGCTGGCTTCATAGGTGTGCAATCTGTGCAGCCACACTGCTCCAGGGCCTCATGCATGTTTTAATGCTCTGCTTTTATTGTATTAAAATTCTTAATAATTTTATCTTTGGACTTGTGTTTTGTGGGTAAAGTGTGATGGGAAAATGGAGTATATCTGTGAGCAGAGGAAATACGTGCAATATGCATGTCTGCCATTCTCGGCCACCTGATTTACAAATAGCAGGAATATCCCATAAGCACAGGATTCCAAGGGACCCACGGTGCACGGAAGTTCAGCCCAAAGCAAGCACAATGCGAATGTTATAGTTGCGTCTATAACTGAGTAATCAGGGACTTTGACGGCCCTCAGAAGCCACACTTCCTTTCAAATAAGAAGTTGCTCTGAACAGTGAAGGAAGGCAATGGTGTTCTAAGAAACGTAAATCATCACAGAACCCTATCATAACCTTTCTTACTCACGTTATTTCCCTATTTCTGCTAACTACTTACGCAGAAAATGATAACAGAAGGAAAGTGAAATATAGGGCGACCAATGTTCCTTATCTTTTCAGTCCTTTCTTATTGATGAGTAAATTGAAGGTAGAGAGAGTTGGTGGCATGTGTGCACATCAAGAAATGAAATAAAAACAGTTGGGTTAGTTTTGTGCAGCATCTCTGTTGTTTGGGTAAAAACGAAACGCACGCAATGTGCAAACTTTAAAATACAAATTATGTAATTTCAGTGATTCCATATACAAGTGAAATTCTTGTATACAAATTCTTACATTTATACTTTAAATTGTCATTGCACAATATACAGATAAATTATAAAATTCATTTCAATAATTTAAATGTTACTTTTTTCTTTATTTAGAATGATATTAAATAGCAAATGAGAAACACCATGACAAGTAGAAAGAGAAATGCTTTATATTTTAGTATCTTTCATGCAGTTTTCCCCGCTTTTTGAATAAGTAGTTTCACATTTTTATTCTTCATTGGTCCCTGCAAATTATGTAGCCAGCCTGCATATATACCTGATATTATGGAATGGCCTCTTTGATATTGCTTCTTAAAATACTTAACTCCAGTATAATCATAAGTGTCAGACAAACCTAAATTGAGGGACATTCTTGAAATACCTGAACAATAGATTATAAAACATTAAGGAGACATGACGACCTACTATAATATGGTTTTATATTCTGGAATAGAACAAGGACATTAGTGGAAAACAGGCGAAATACAAATAAAGTCTTTGGTTTAGTTAACAGTATTATACTCGTGTTAGTTTCTTAGCTTTAGTAAATGTAATATGGGTAGATAAGATTAACATTAAAAGTTGAGTGGAATATAAAGAAACTCTATGTACTATCATTGCAACTATTTTGTAAATCTAAAATTATTTCAAAATAAGCCTTTTTAACACATTAACTGCCATGTGAGTTGTATTTAACTCATGCTAGTTTTGAGCCCAGGGCCTCGTGAAGCATATATAACTCACACATCCCTTTACTGTTACTCTTATTAACTATTTTTCAAGTTGCATATAACTCATGCACAGAAAACAATAAAAAATAACAATTTTTTTATTAAATTGGAAAGGATCACTTTGTTTTTGAAGTTTTTATTCTATTTTTGTAATAAAACACTGTGGCCCCAGGAATTTTTTTTTTCTAGTGTGGCAGTCAACGTGTTAAAGCATTAACTCAGGGTCTACTATGTGCAGAAAACCATTATAAATATGTTCATGTGTGCATTCTCCTTTAATCCTCATGACAGCACTGTGATGTATGTACATGAGCTCCATTTTACAATAAGGGAAAAAAACAAATTCAGAATGCCAAAGGGATCATCCGAAATCATAAATATCTAAAGTAGTACAGCCAAGTCTTAATCCCAAGTCCAATTATCTCTTTGTGCTCTCAACTTATGATTTATTTTCCAGATAAAGTTCAAAGTCGTGGGCCTTGTGAACCCAGGATTTTTCCTATCTTGCTTTAGTTCCAGACTTACAATAATATTATTTTCTACTGTATTGCTTCACACATGTAACTTCCCAGTAAATTTAGCTTCCCTCTGATCACTAGACACAGCGTGTATTTTTCCCTGCTTTATGTTCACATTCACGTTACTCTCCCTACCTTTTCCCTCCTTCTGTACCTAAAATATCCACAAGCTCAAATCTCACTTGATCTTTATGACATAATTCTCATCCTCCTTTCTCCTTTAAATCTTCCTTTATTCTCCCTCGGAAATGATCTCTCTCCCTCTTCTGAAATTTAATAGCATTGTGTGAAATTCTATATGATTAATAATAACAAAAACAATAATAACACACAATATTAGCATGCATTTACTAGTGCCGAGTGCTGTTCTAAGTTTTGTGCATGTATTATCTCACTGAATTCTCAGTCATCTGAGGCAGATACAATTGGTAAATCCATTTTACGGATTAAAAACTGAGGCTTGTAGAATTTAAGTAAATTGTCCAAGGTCACAGAGCTACCAAGAATACCACCATAGAATTATATAATTTCTGAATAAAAGATTTTTTATTTTAAAATATTTAATTGACAAAAATTGTAAATATTGAAGGTACACAATGTGATGATTTGATGTACATATAGATTGTGTAAGGATGACCACAATTAAATTAATTAACAAATCCATCACTGTCCACACTATTGTTCTGTGTATGTGTGTGGTAAGGACACTAAAAATCTACTCACTTATTAAATATCAAGTAAACAATACAATATTATTAGCTATAGTTGCCACGCCATATATTAGCTGCTCAGAACTCATTCATATTTTAACTGAATGTTTGTGCCCTTTGACCAACATAACCCCATTCGCCCACCCCATCCCTGGAAACCACCATTCTACTCTCTGATTCTACGAGTTCGACATTTTTAGATTCCAACTAATTCAACCAACCATCCAATGCTTCTATTTTCTTTAGCACATGAGGAACCTGAGACCCAGAGAGGTGAAAATGGTGTGTCCAAGGTAATAAAACAAGTCAACAGCATAGACGGATTAGAACCCGACAATCCCGACACAGGGCTCTCTCCAACATGCCCGGCTGCAGCTTCTCACATTTTTGCCGTATGAATATCCTCAGCCCAGCAGCAGCACTGGAAGAACATCATGGCAACTCAAGGATGAAATCTTTCTGCTATCCTAGTGAAAGGTTATAAACGGCCTGTGCTTTAAAGGATTTGAGACCTATGGCAATGGTTCTCAATCTGTAGTCCCTAGACCAGTAGCAGCAGCATAGCCTGGAAACTAGTTTGAAATGCAAATGACCAAGTCGTACCCCAGACTAAGCAAATTAAGAACTCTGGGACTTGGAACCCAGGACTCTGCTTAATGAGCTTTCCTGGTAATGACACTATTTGCTAAAAGTTTGAGAACTGCTGTAGCAGGGCAGATTCTATGGCACAGATAGAGATGTAGGTAACCAATGGCAACAATTCCATGAGCTGTCTAGGCTTCTGTGGTTGCATTGTTTGTTTCATGAGGCACCTGGTTTTCCGTTCCTTAATAGACTCACTAGCCATTAGCATCTGAATTGGGAAGAACAGGTGAGGAACATTTCCAGCTGGAGCAGGGTTAGAATCTTGGCTTTAGCTGCCTCAAATCTATTCTTCTCCTCTCCCCTTGGTGAGACTTGCCATATGGGTGCTCAGTATGAAAAGGTTAGTGCAGAAAATGTAAAGGATTCTTTTTTGTGGGTATGGGAGGCATAGTGCATTCTTCAGGCTTTTTCTGATACAATTGTGCCTTGAATTTCCTACCCTGAGATGGTAGATCAAATTGTTTTCAAATTCTTTATTTCGCTATAATACGATTCTATCCACACTGATTTTGAGTGCCTCCCTCTACTGTTGGAGTCTACTTTCTTGCCCCACTGATGTTCTTGTCGTCCTGATGACTTGGTTTGACCAATGGAATGTTGGCAGATGTGGCGTGAGCAGAGGCTTTAAACTTGCTTCTGTATCATTTCTGTCTTAGGCTGATATAACAAAAATTCTGTAGACTAGGTGGCTTAAATAACAAACACTTATTTCTCACAGTTCTGGAGGCTGAAAAGTCTAAGATCAAGGTGCCAGCAGATCTGCTGTCTGCTAAGGCATTCTCCCTAGTTTACAGATGGCTCTCTTCTTGTTGTATCCTCACACGGCAGAGAGAGAGAGAGCACAAGAGAGCGAGTGCTCGCAGAAAGGAAGCAAGCCTGCTGGTGCCTCTTCTTGTAAGGGCACTAATGCTGTCATGAGGGTTCTACCCTCACAGCCTAGTTTCCTCCCAAAGACCCTATCTCCAAATACCGTCACAATGGATATTAGAGTTTCGGCACAGAAATTTTAGTGGGACGCAAACATTCAATCCGTAGCCTTCTATGGACTGAATGTCTCCCTCCCCAGTGCATGTCCTTCTTACATGCAAAATACATTTATTACATCCTAAAGCCCCTGAAGTCTTAAGTCATTTCAGCATTTCCAAAGTTTAAAGTCCAAAGTCTCATCTAAATATTATCTATATCAGGGATTGGTAAGACCCAAGGTGTGATTCGTCATCCTGGGGCAAAATTTCTCTCCAGCTGTGAACCTATCAAACCAAACAAATCATGTGCTTCCAAGATACAATGCAGGGACAGACATAAAATAGAGATTACTGTTTCAAGGGGGAAACATAGGAAAGGAAGGGTGATGGGTCCCAAGTAAGTCTAAAACCTAGCAAGGTAAATTTCATTATGTCTTAAGGCATGAGAATAATCGTCTTGGGTTTGAGGTTCTGACCTTGAGGCCCACAGGGGTAAAATGTCATTCCCGTGTCTAGACAGGGCACTGCCGACACTGAGGCTATCTGTGGTGGTCCCATTCAGGTCACGGATCTCTGCCCAGGCCCTCCCATGCTGTAGCTCTGCTGGGCAGGGGGTCAGGCCCCACTATGGCTTCTGTTGGTGACTGTCTATGCTGCTGAATCCTAGGCAGTGGCCCTGATAATTTCTAAATCACCTCCGTGGCCACTCTTCCCTTTTCTTGAAGAGTAGCTCAAGTTCACAGCCAAGTAGCTTTATAATGTAGTCCAGAAACCATCCTTCATTTCATCCCATCTCCTTCCCTTTCAGCACAAACCGGCAGTTTTCCTGCTGGGGTGGCTAATTGGTTCAAAGGTTCACACCCATATTAATCTCCTCATCTAATGGTAGGTACATCACATCCTTAGTGTTCTCTTCTGAACACATTTTCTAATTCTGTATAATATCGATAGGCTAAGAATTTTCTAAATCTTTAAGTTCTTATTCCTTTTTTGCTTGACCATTCCATCTTCAATTCATTCTCTTTTCTGTCATTTTGCTATAAGCAGTCAGGAGGAACCAAGCCACTTCTTAACACATTGTTTAGAAATCTCCTCAACTAAATATCCCATTTCATTACTCATAAGTTCTACCTTCCACCAAACACCAGAACACAAACGCGATTTATCTAAATTCTTTGCACTTAATAACAAGGATATAATTTTCTTTATTGTCCAGTGACATGTTTCTTTTTTTTTTCACCCAAGACCTCATCAAAATGAGCCTTCTTGTCCAATATTTCTATCAACATTCCAACCATGATCATTTATGTATTCTTTAAGAAGATTGAGCCTTTCTCTCCAGCTTTCCTGTTTTCTTTCTGAGCCCTCCCCAGAATTACCCTTAAAAGTCCCTTAATAGCACTGTTGATTATTTTCCAGCATGCACCTCAAAGCTCTTTCAGCCTCTATGTGTTAACCAGTTGCAAAGTTTCTTAAACATTTGTAAGTATTTGTTACAGTAGCACCCCACTTGTTGGACCAATTGCTGTCTTTGACAGTTCGGTCTGCTATCACAGAATATCATGGACAGGGTGCCGTAAGCATTTATTTCTTTCTTTCTCACTGTTCTGGAGACTGAGAAGTCCAAGATCAAAAGCGCCAGCAAATCTGGTGTCTGGTGAAGGCACTCTTCCCAATTTGCAGAGAGCCATCTTCTCACTGTATCCCCACTTGGTTGAGAGACAGAGAAGAGAGGAAGCAGGATCTCTCATGCCTATTTTTATAAGGACACTAATCCCATTATAAGGGCTCCATCTTCATTATTTAATTATTTACTAAAGGGACCATCTTTAAATACCATCACATTGGGGATCTGAGTTTTAACATATGAATTTTGGGAGAGCACAAATGTTCAGTCCACAGGATGTGTCATAATCCTATTACCATCCTAGATACACCATAAGAAGAGCATGTCCTAGATAGCTAAAGATATATGGGACATGTGGATCATACCTGAACCCAACCCTTAGCCTAAAGCTAAGCCCAGATGATCCTGCAGAATCAGAGCCAACTCAAAGTTCCATGGGCAAGAAAGTAAATCTTTGTTGTAAGTCATTGAGATTGTGACGTGTGTTACTAGCAATAACTGACTAATACACAGAGATTGTCTCAAGACCTACTAAAAATATTTACTGCAGCCAACACTCACAAGAGAAGACAAATGGAAGTAGTTCCAACACCCACTCCCATGAATAGGTCTTAGAATGTGTTCATAATGATAACCAGCAAGAGTTCTGCTTCTGCTTAGGATGTGGAATTTCAAAACGGACCATTGTTCCAACAACTAAAACTAACAGAAAATAGCATATACGTATTTTAAAGACATTAGAGAGCTATAGACACAAAAAAAGTCTAAAAGAATTAAATTCCAGAGAGAGTTGAGCCCTTCTTACATGAGCAGAGAATAGTGTCTGCTTTCTTTTTGGCAGTATCTGTAATTTCTACTTGTAAAAGTGTGGAAGATTATGCCATCCTCAGGCAGACAGTCTTGCACGGGGTAAGGATAAGCAGCAAAGTTTTTCTCATTCTGTGGCCTGTCACGATGAGTCAAAATATGTGGGACACCAACCCCAGTAACACAGCACTAATTCTCACTGCCCTCTGATTCTCCCCTACAGGACTTTGGGTGAGTTGTGTGGTTTCATGTTGGCAGGTTGAGGTCTGGGATGGAAAGAGAATGACCTTCCTTCATCTTGTGGTCCTCAGAGTTCAAAATCTTGCTGAATAGAAGAGCCAGTAATAATTGCAGGACATATCGTGTCCTTATGCATTTGAAACAGAGCCAAACTAAAAGTAAATAATGCTGCAACCCAGATGTGACCTAACTCAACTCATGATTGAATCTAATTGAAATCATCATCTCCTCACTCCAGTTTCCTGACTTAGTAAAGGGTTTGCCCTTCTGGGGTAAAACAATATTTATTCCAGTCTCTACATTGTTTAAATCGCAGTACCTGGCATGGAACAAAATTTCAAGCTGTGCGAAGGAACTGGAAACTTACCTGGAAACAGGAGGGAAAAATAGTCAAAAAAGCAGACACACACACACACACTTTACCTAGATATCGGAATTACCAGATAAGGCTCTCCAAAAAACTGTTATAAATATGGAAAGAATTTAGAAGAATGAAAAATAGATAAAAATGATAGAGAAATGTAATGGAGAAAGAGAATCTCGAAAGCAGATCCAGATATACACTCGAAAAGTGAAAGGTACAATATCTAAAACCAGGAATTAATTGGGTAGGCCTAACAGCAGATCTGGCAGAGCTGAATAAAGGAACTGTGAATTCAAAGACAAATCAAAAGAAATTATTCTACCTGAAGCACACAGAGAAAAAAATAATGAAAAAGACACATGTGGGACAATAATGATATAATTGGAGTCCCAGAAGGAGAGATTAGAACAGAAAAAATATTAAAAGAGATAATGGCCAAAGATTTTCCAAAATTGATGAAATAGCCCAAATTATGGGTTCAAGAATATCTATGAAACTCAGTTGAAGATAATCCTAGACAATCTCAAGGCATCAGAGACAACACTTAGTACTCTAATCTCCCTTTGCACCAGGCACTGAGAACTCTAATTGCCCCTTGCACCAGAATCTGTCTGCCCTCTGTTCACTCCTATGACTGAAACCCTGATGTTAGTGCCCACTCTGGTGGTCCCCTCACTGTACTGAAGAAGTCCAGCATGGGAGCTACCATTGCCTCTATATTTATCTAGGTCAGACTAATGTATAAAACACACAGGCCGGGCGCGGTGGCTCACGCCTGTAATCCTAGCACTCTGGGAGGCCGAGGCGGGCGGATCGTTCTGAGCTCAGGAGTTCGAGACCAGCCTGAGCAAGAGTGAGACCCCGTCTCTACCAAAAATAGAAAGAAATTAATTGGACAGCTAAAAATATGTAGAAAAAATTAGCCGGGCATGGTGGCACATGCCTGTAGTCCTAGCTACTTGGGAGGCTGAGGCAGAAGGATCGCTTGAGCCCAGGAGTTTGAGGTTGCTGTGAGCTGGGCTGACGCCACGGCACT